>PVJI01007730.1:0-76389 GCA_004026765.1 Micronycteris hirsuta | reverse complement strand
ACTGTGCATCTGATAGATTGCTTATCTCCATTTTGTTTAGTTCTTTTTCTGGAGTTTTGATCTGTTCTTTCATTTGGGCCATGTCTCTTTGTCTCTTCATTTTGGCAGACTCCCTGTGTTTGTTTCTGTGTATTAGGTAGAGCTGCTATGACTCCCTGTCTTTGTAGCATGGCCTAATATAGTAGGTGTTTTGTGGGGTTCAGTGGCACAACTTCCCCTATCACCCAAGCTGGGTACTCAAGGTGAGACCTTCATGTGGGCTGAGTACACCCTCCTCTTGTAGTTGAGTTTTGATTGCTGTTGGCAGGTCAATGGGAGGGATTTACCCAGGCCAGTCAGCTGCAAGGACTGGCTGTGACCACAGACCACCAGCCTCTTCCCTCCATGGAGGGTCGTCTATGCAGGGACAGGGTGGTGGTGCTCCGATGGGATCTGTAGCTGTCCACTGGATGCACAGGCTCTGGGGTTTCCCAGGTGGTGCAGGCAAGGTCAGCCCCAACCTGTGTTCTGTCCCAGGCCACCCTGCATGAACTATAAAGCAATCTGAGATGGCTTCTAACCTGTACTGGGCTTGGAGGTTCCCTGGCAAAGCCAAGCTGTGATCCTAGGCTGGCTGCTGCTGGTGCCAGGCCTGGGGCCACTTAGCAAGAGTTATGAGGCCTGAGGACTAACTGAAGTCAGCTGCTTGTTTGAAAAGATCTAGGAAGTTGTAAAGTGTGAACCAAGTCCAGTCATTCATATGGAAAAGCTACGTTAACAACTTGGGTGGGACAGAGCCTGAGGGGATCTCCAGGGTAGGGCAAACAGTGTTGGCCAGGTTGATCAAGTCTCAGATATGCCACCTGCCTGCTGGCTTTGGGGCTTTGTGGCTTTGTAGGCAAAGGGTTCAGCAAAGGGACAGTGGCCTCTGCCCACCTTTCTGACTGGGAGAAAAGCTATTCCCTAGCTCTCGCCTGATGCCAGGCATTTCAGTTCCTCCCTGTATGCCACTGGTACCTTTCAAGCTGCCACCCCCATGCTGGAGCTCAGAAGGAGTGAGTCTGAGTAAATTTTTGTGTGTTCTTTAAGAGGAACTACTTGGACTCCAGAAGTTTCTTGTACCAACTCAATCCCCACTGGTTTTCATAGCCAGAAGTTACTAGGACCTGTCTTCCTGGCACTGGAACTGTGGGATTTGGAACCTGATGTTGGGCTAGAACACCTCGCTCCTGGGATATCCCTCCTGAATTTTCTGGTCAATGTGAGACGAGCCTGTTCTGTGTCTCCAGCACCCCCAGCAATATGGATGGATCTACCAGTCTTGGTGGATGTGGTTTCTTTAATTTTGTAGTCATCGGACTTCCATTCAACTTGATTTTTGACTGTTTTGAGTGATGGTTATTCTATATTTTAGTTGTAATTTTGATGCGGTTGTGCAAAGAGGCAACCATGTTTACCTACACCTCCATCTTGACTGGAATTTCTGGCCAATTCCAATATAAAAAATGTAATGGTATACTGAGGCCACAAAACTCCATTGTGACCTTCAGGATATTACATACAATTTATTAGATGAATTAATTACATTGATTTATTTATTCATGTGTCAGGAATGAATATACATCTAGGCTTTATGGTCTTCATGGAGAAATGCTTCACATAACATTTCATGCTGGTTTTTCAGGGAAGCTCCTGTTTATATCCTTCAAAGTAGATCAGATATGCTAAAGTTAAATTGGAATAAAACAGAATCTCATACCATTGTACACTAGCTCAGGCTACCTCTCCCCAAACTCCCCTCCTCCTTCCAGTGAAAAATAAAAGAAACAAAGGGAAAATATAAACCCATAAAACAGATTTTTAATAAAATATCCTTTTCTCCATTTCTTAAAATTAGGAACAAGTTCCAGTTCCGGTCTATCATCCAACACCTAGCCAGACTCGCCTAGCAACTCAGCTGACTGAAGAGGAACAAATTAGGATAGCTCAAAGAATAGGCCTTATACAACATCTGCCTAAAGGAGTGTATGACCCTGGAAGAGATGGATCAGAAAAAAAGATCCGAGAGTAAGTTTTAATAAATTTATACATGTTTCAAAGGTCTATCTTAAGAGATTTTCTTTTGAAAAATACTCCACTGCATTTTAGAAGTCAGATACTATAATCAGTTAATGCAAGAGAATATTTAGATGTAGCAATTTAAGGAAGTTTTTAATATAAAAATAGCTTAAAATGATGGTAAACCATTTTATGTGTTGCTCGTGTCCGTTTGGATGAAAGTTGATGTCAGTTAAAAATGATCCATCTTTGTATGAACTAGTACCAACATTGCATTGTGAGCTGGGAAAGCAATTTGGCAGTGTGTCAAGGACCTTTAGGTCTACTGTACCCTTTGAGACAGTTAGTTCTAGAGATTTATCCCAAAATGTGTACTTCACTCCAGTTCCTATAGCTTTGTGCATAAAGATATTCACTGTAGTTTTATTTAGTGAAAAACAACAGTAGAGGTATAGTTAAGTAGTAAATTGTGGTATAGGAATACTTTGGTTGGTTATGTAGCTATAATCAATTGGCTTATTCAGATAAATAAATAAATAAACAAACAAACCAAACTGAAAAAAATAAATTGTTCAGTGAGGGTTTTTAGTGCTATGAGGAAAATCTTGTATCAGTTTCTTGAATAATTTTTTTAAGCCTGATGAGTTGAATATAAAATTTTACTTCTGGGGAGTTTATGTCCTCAGAATCGTCTGAGAGCTTCTAATGAAGACAGCCATACTCATTTTAGGTTGAGAATGGTCTTGCCAATTCAAGCATGATGTAATTTACTATGTTGATGTTTGACTGTTTGAGCCATCGCACCATTTAGTGCTAGCACTTAAGATCATAGCCTATCTAGAATACTGACTTTTGAAACACTGCAGAATTGGGTCGCTTCTTGAACCTGAAGAAAAGTGTGGTCAACTTGAAACTGGGGTTAATGAACAGAATTCCAGCTTACAGCAACCCAATAAATAGGCTGAAATTAGTGTTCTGTTTCTATATATAGTTGTGAAAATGAAAACTGTCTTACTCCTGGACTTAGACTAAAAACTCAGTTCAAGTAAACAAAGTTTATTTAGCTGGTAGTTTCCTACCTAAAGCATCACATTCTCCTTTCACTGTCTTCTACTTGTATCTGGTTTAGGAACACAGTTCTGGCAACGGACTTGATCCCCATGTGGTCTGTTTCTCTGTTATGTTGATTGCTCTCAAACTCTACATATTTCCACAGGAATTGAAATAAGAGATTGTGGATGGTTTAACACAGGAAAAATTTTAATTTGCTTTGGTGGTAGGATGACCATTTTTTATCTGTTCAGATTAATGCTGTCTTTGTAATGGGATTTTAAAGAGTATTCTAAGTAGATCACTTGTCTAAAAATGCTTTCTGCTTTCTCTCCCTGACTCCCAACAGGTGTGTGATCTGTATGATGGACTTTGTTTATGGGGACCCGATTCGATTTCTGCCGTGCATGCACATCTATCATCTGGACTGTATAGATGACTGGTTGATGAGATCCTTCACGTGCCCCTCCTGCATGGAGCCAGTTGATGCAGCACTGCTTTCATCCTATGAGACAAATTGAGCCAGGATCTCTCATCTGACTTCAAGTGAACCGTCATTTTTGGTGGTTTTGATCTTTTGTCACTGAGCCCAAAGAGCCAGGGATTAGGAATTAAGATCATGCACAAAAGTTTCCTAAAGATTTCTGAATGGCTGCAGATGTTGGGGGAAAGTATGTCATATTTTAGAAACTTAGGGGGAAAAGTAGGATGGTATTTTTATGTAAAGCCTTGACCCAGTGTTTAAAAAAGTATAATTGTATTTAGATCTTGTTATTGCTCCAGTACATAGGAATTGTGTAAAGTGTTACAGCAGCTGTATATGTTTAAATTGTGTGTGTTGAAGATTAGGAAAAAGATAGTGATTGTTTTTCCTAAATGAAATAACTTTCTTCTTCCCCCCACCCAAATTCTTTTCTCAAGTTGCTGGCATTTGGGTCAAGGTTTTATTAAAGCTACATTTTATAACACTGGCACAAAAAAAGTAGTTTTAAGCTTGTTTGCACAGTTCTTTTTTTCCATTGGAAATGGAATTCATTGCCTTAGGTCTTTTTTAATAGTGTATTATTATCGTTGGGGCTGGCTCTATGCTTGAAAACCAGTTTATTTATAACCTGTTATGTGCTATATCTGTTTGCAGTTAGGAAATGCAGAATTCAAAGTGATCTCCTAGCTTATAAGCAAACTGAGATGCACTATCCCTTTTCTATTAAAAAAAATGAGATAATGTGTCAAGAAACCAACTCTAATTAAGTGGGGTTTAATATTACCCTTTCCTATGTGTTTTATCTAATTATTTTGGTTAATATGGTGATAAAAGTCAAGGTAAATTTTAAATATTAAGATTTCTGATTTATTGAACTAGAATTATGCCACAAGGCTTATGTAAAAATGAAAGTGGCACCATGGTGAAACTGAGAAAAGCTTCTCAGTTTTAAGAATTTTGATTTATTTCTTGTGACCGCCCTCCCTGTTGTCTTGAACCATAACAAAAGGATACTGCATCTCTTATTGTAGTGCTGAGGTAAATTGAAGTTATACAAAATGCATCTCAGTCTCTGTTTCTTAGAAAGTCCTACCAGGTGACTGACAAGTCTAGTAAGCAGGGAGAATTAAGATAAATGTATTTCATGTTTTGCACACAAATGCAGAATTTGTATAATCACATGACTTCATAGTTGTGATCTGAAAAAAGAAGGAATTTCTCCTTTATCTTTTTCTTGCAGTTACTGTAAGAACACTGAATCTCTAAGCTTTTGAAGTGTTAGAGGTAGAGATGGTCTAGTAAAGATATAGTTGTAATGTTTTATCCACTTAGCATGTGTTTATTTTCCCTTCTGTACTCAAAGGTGGTTTATTTGTTCAGCTCAGTGATATTACAGCTAAGAAAAAAAAAATAGAAAAAGGAGAAACAATTTCAACTTAACAAATCAGAAATGTTTCTTATTATTTTATATTGAGTTGAATATTTGACTCTAACACTTTTCTACATGCAAAACACAGGTATCTTAAAGGTTCTTCATAACTGCATTATAGAGGAATTAAGTATGTCATAAGTATTTCTTAAAGATTTGACGTTTGACTCTGCTATCCATGTGTTGGTTTGTTTTCTTATGAGCCCCATGATGGAAAGACTTCAAGATGAATTTGAGGGGGGAAAAAATTAAAGAAATTAGATCATCAGGTTTTGTTAAATTGTTACATGTATCTTGCTTAAGTTTTTGTTTATTAATTTATATCCACCCAATTACATAAAGCAAATTTGGAGGAAACACCTGAAATTGTGTAGTATTTTTAGTGACATTACTTTTTTACCCTTGTATTTTCTGCTTAAATATGATGTCTGTGTCATCAAGTATTATAGTCAGACTTTTTTTTCCTAGATCGTTAAATTTGGTAAATGAACTTTAAAAAAAAAAATCATTTTCTATGTTGCCATTAGTCTTTTCTTTATACAAGGCTTCCTTCACAGAAGTTTGGCAGTAATATTGAAGGAACCAGTATTGAGCTGAATGCTTTTTTTTTTAAGGGTACTTTGTATTCTTTGATTTCAGTCTTTACTTACCATGTTAAAAACCATCAATTTTGGCCTTTCCTAAGTTAAATAAAGTTATAATACAATTGTAAAGGGCTAAAGTTAGAGTTGATTACATGACAGTATTCCCCAAGTTATCTAATCCTCTCTTTAAAATAGATACGTATACATTTAATTAATTACTTTTAAATCTCTAGGTATATATACTTTTGAGAAAGTATTTTTTATGGCTTGGCATTCAATACCAGCTAATGATAAGTTCAGAAGCTTGATAACTTCAATTTTCTAAAGCCACATGATAGGTTTGTCATACTTAGATTTGAGCAAAATGTGTTTATGCTTGGCTGTAGGATTTTAAATGTCTGGAAAGCCTAACAAGGAAAAAATAAAAGAATCTTATTCTTTTAAATGTAAATCCAACAAACTGAAATACTTTCAGATACTTACTGTTTGGTTCACACAAACCTGTTCAACTCAGTGCGTGTTCTTTGTAGAGGACCTCTTAAAGAGGTATTGTAAGACTCTCCCCCTACTATCAGTATACCATGTGATATTAAAACAGTATGATTTTACAGAATACAGTGAACATTGAAGTAGCAGATTTTCTCCGTACAAAGCTCCTTCATAAGGAAGCATGCATTTTTAAAAAGGAATAACAATAAAATGGAAGGTAAGTTTCTTCGGCATAAATTAGAAATGTGTGCAGTTTGGTGTCTACCTCTGCTTACAAAGGCATTGGCTGTAGTCAGTTTTTTAGTCAGCTGATTCACTTGCATGTAAGTGCGTCATAGCTGACATAATAACCTCAACTAATTTTTTAAGCCTTTAATTTTGAAATTAGCGGACATGTGAAAAGTTGGATTTTTCGTCGTAGATCCTGAAATAATATTAAATTGACACATCTGAATTTAAAGATCATCTGCTCTTTTATTGGGTGAGGAGGAAGCCAGAGGAGAGAGTTTGTTAGCCTCCTTCTGTACTCTCTCTGAGTCGCCCCCTGCTCTAGTCACATGCTTATCTGGACTTCCCTGAGACACAGCCTGGTTCAGGACGTCCCCATCATGGGAGGCATGAGCGTGAGAACCCGTTAAAAGTTTGGATCCACCCGTATATCTCTTTACGTACATTTTTTTCCCTTAGGAAGAGGTACTCAAAACTTAAGTGCTTAATAAATGCTTGTTAAAGAAAGTATAGAGTAAAAATGTCCAACTACAAAGTTTTCATCATTGCATTGAATACAATTACTGATTGACCCACTATTAAGTGAGATCTTTCTAAGAGCTATCAAAAATAGTTTCTGAAAGAATTTGTTTCTCACTTCTGTATACATCAAAATATGCATTTGCCTATGCTCGGGTAGTGATTTAATGTTCACATTTGAGATTTAGACAGGCTTTAGTTACAATGTAAGTGAAACACAAGGGTTTAATCAAGTAACTAAATGGTTGAATTCTATTATATAAACATCTTAAAATAGTACTTTTTCTAAGTGGTTTAAACGATATAGTAAGTTAATTTTATGTATTTAGGGAAAACTTGCTGGACTGTTTGGTAGCTCTGCACCTACAGTATTTTTAGCTAAAGAAAAATAACCATCTATTTTTTTTAGCTCCTAGGAGTTACATTACAACACATGGAGGTTTATGTTAAAACAGCATACGAAAGTTAGTGAATGGATGAAGCACATGTATTTGGGGAATATTACTTTTTTTAATACTTTGTAATTCCTTTTATGAGAGCCTCTGAGTCTAAAGGGATCCCCCCAAAATTGATTAGCCTACTTATTTCTAACTAATCCTTTTTAAAACCACACAGGGTAATTTAAAAAATAACAACAGTGTTGGGTGCTTGTGGATTATTCAGAGTTTGACTGTTCAGGTAAGAGTGCCCAGACTTTGCTTTTCCATTTTTCCTTTAGTTACTTTTTTATTCTTTAGCATGGAAATAGAAAATCCCGATGAATCCCTATACAACCCATTAACTGATTCATCAAGGTTTTTGTTAGAGGCATCACTGAAATTTTACAGAAGGGGTTTAGACCTATCTGCACACTTTAATTGTCCACGTTGTTCTTTTTGCTTTGTCACTCTGAGTAATAGGCATTAGCTCAGGACAGTAACTGGAACCATCTAATTACTGTGACTGAGAGACTAAACCCATTTACCATGTCATAAAGTTTTTTAGGAAACTTTAGGAGAGATACTAACTTTCCTTTACATTTTTGTTTCTTGAGAAAGTTATTGTCCACTGGAAGATTTAGTCATCTTTGGATGCTTTCCACAGAAAGTTTGTTTTCCTCTGCATATGAATGAAGAACGAAGCAGCATTATGAATAAGGTACACATTTTAGGCATCTAAGACTGATTGTGTTCAAAGGATGAGCAGCACCTGTGTGCTTTGAACTCCTTCTGTAACATCAGTGCTTATAGGCTCCAGATTTCTTGGCACTGAAAAAAAGAAGTTGAAATAGGTAACTGAGAGTTTGCCTCAAGAGTCTGGTCATAGTGGTGAACTCTGAATGCTTGCAAGAAGATTTAGTTGGCTTTTCTTTTTTTATATATTTTTCATTTATTTTTAGAGAGGGAGGGAAGGGAGGGAAAAAGAGGGTGAAAAAGATCAATTGATTGCTTCTTGTACACACCCCAAATGGGAATGGAACTGGCAACTTTTTGCTTTATGAGACAATGCCTAACCAACTGAGCCACATGGATCAGAGCAGATTTGGTTGGCTTTGAAAAGGGGTAAGTCCAGTTTTTCTCTGGGGGCCATGTAGTAGTTAATTTACTTATTCAGGATCCCAAAGAATTGTATGAAATGGGAAACCTGGACTATGCTATCAGAAAGACATTGAGACTGCTTCTAGCACTCTCCATGCGAGAGTTGGGAGAATAGGCTACATTCTGCCAATTCCAGAATCAGAGCCAATCCTTGAGCATTGACACTGTAGAATCCTGACTTGTCTATGAGGGTAGCTGAACTCAGCAGAAAGAATATAGATTAATAGCTTTAGTTTAGGGTGTATAGTTTATATGGGGAAGGGAAATTATTTTCCGCCAACTATTTGTCTTCATAGCCTTGCTTACACTAATAATCAATGTAATGTTATCTTGACATGAGGAAGAATAACTTATAAACATTCTTTGTGGTAGTGAGCAGGTACTATATCCAGTAGGGCATTTTGAGATGGTTTGTTATTGCCAGTACCGTTCTTGGGACTGTATTTCTTAAACTTTGAGTTAATAGCTTTGAAGATATCTTTGAAGTTTGATAAGCTGGGTTTCTGATTTTCATGATGAGCAAAGGATATGAAATACTAACTTATATTGACCCTTAGAGCCTCTCACTTAGCATATTGAAAGTATTTTTTTCCCCTAAATCTTGTAGCTGGTGAAGGGAAGATGTATTTTTATCAGCAGTTTTACACAAAGCAGAGGTAAGTGCTGCTGGAAGCCTTTGGGATGGGCACCAGCCTCCAAAATTCCAAGTTTAACCCTATATAATCCATTCTTCACATTGCAGGTAAAATAATTTTGAGTAGATTGGATGATGTCATTCCTCCGCTTAGAACTTGTGTAGCTTCCCACTGTGCTGAGAGTAAAATCCAAACTTCTTAATGAAGAGAGTTGGCTTTCTGCCTCTCTTCTTTCATAGTCCTCTTCTACTTTCTAGCCTCATATACTTTCTTTTTGTGCTTTCTAAAATGTCAAGCTCATTCCTGTCTCAGATCTTTTGAAATTACAATTTCTGCCCTGTAGTTCACTCCCTCAGGTTGTTCCAGTGACTGGCTTATCCTCTGGACCAAGCACATCCCGTTTACTTACACCATGGCTGTAATTCTGTGGTTACTTGTATGTCTTCCTCATGAGACTAAGCTCCATGAGATCAGGACAGTTGGGTGTCAGCAGTTACTAAGTAAAGTGGAGGAGAATGGGGAAGAAGACAGGTCCTAAGGAACCCGAGCATTTCTGGTGGAGAGGGAGCCATCATCAAGGAAGTTCCCATTGGAAAATAGGGATCTCATACACAGGATTTTTGAGGGTGGCAAGAAGGGCAAAGGCAACTTTCTGGTAATTCCTGTCATTAACCAATACACAGATTGAACCCACTGTCCTCATCCTTCTCTTTACCTTGGAATGTAGCAAGCCACAGTTCCTATGTATGAATTTAAAAAAAAAAAAAGACATAGCATGGATACATCTTGTTTTTGGCTGCCCAGTACCCCATCTAACACAGGATCAAAGCCAAGGGATGGAGAAGCACTAGAGCCCTTGATTCAGTCATCCCCAAGGCCAATTCCACCACTGCCTTCCCCTAGTATATGAGACCCAATAAACATACCCTCCTTAAATTAACATACTAGGGGCTATGCTAGGGTGTTCTCATGATTTCTTTTTATTCTCAGCACTCCTGTGAAACAGTTGGCATTAGGCTCATTTTATGGAAGTGTAAACTGATTCTCAAAGCAGTGAAATAATTCCAACTAAGTTTGAATCCAGTCTCTGCTTTTTTCCCACTACCCCATGTAATTAATAGAACTTACCGTTAGTGTTTTTAGGAGAGCAGGCTTTTCTGTTACTGTGAATTTGCTCACAATCGCTTTCCATAGATAGTTATCTGAAGGCTGCAATCCAGGGGAGACAGATTTCTGGCCCGTGGATCACTTTGACCCACAGATGTGATGTGTTTGGCCGGCCAGCCAAACTGAAAATTGAATGTCTGTAGCATGTGCTTCCCACTTGTCAAACGTTCCTACCTCACTGTCTTTACCAAACCTCTTCTAGCAGTGGCTTGCTACCCCTCAAGCCTCAATCCTGGCCTGAGCCTGTGCGTCTGTTCCGGCTTCACTTCTTGTCTGTGGAGTAGCTGATCTATCCATCTGGAGATTAGATCCTGCGTTTTCCTCCAGTATCCCTTGATGATTCTGTGAGCAAATACTATTGCTAAGGGTTGCCTTTGATTTCTTTTGGTTTTGTCCGAGTTAGACCCTGTCCCTACCTCATGAAGCCAAGTAGCCTGGGGAAACTGCCACATAGACATGTGTTCTCTTATGTGTTCCAAGCCCAGGATTTCTAGTTTTTGAGTTTTTAGCTGCTACCTTAACAGTGGCCCCAGTCACTGTAAGTCAGATCGAACTTTGATCATTTTAAGCTCGACCAGCAATGTGGCAGAGCATAGGCAACTGCTTTGCTTCAGATCTTTATGCTGCATAGTAACTGATCTTAGGCAAATTATTTGACATGTTTCAGTTTTCTCATCTGTAAAATGGCAATAACAGTCTGATGCGGACCCCGGCTCCTGGGGTTGTGGCTGAGATGAGACAAATTCACATGGACTACCAAGGAAAAGGGGCAGCACGGCCACTCCTCAGAGCGCCTCGGCCACTCTCTCAAAAGAGGAGCGCCCCAACCCTTGCCTTGACAGGCTTTTATTGCTTTTCTGGGCACATTACATTGAGGATGGTCCTCATTTACTATGCACAGGTTCGCTTTAGGTGGTTACCTTTTATAGAAAACAAAGGAGAGAATGTTGCTAATTACATCAGAACGGAAGGATATTTGCAGATGTAAAGGGAAAAGTGGTTGAACTGGTTACACTTGTCCTTGGAAGGTTTAGCATAGATTTTAGGAAGTGACTCTTTTTTTTTTTTTAAGATTTTATTTATTTGTTTTTAGACAGAGGGGAAGGGAGGGAGAAGGAGAGGGAGAGAAACATCAGTATGTGGTTGCTTTTCATTTGCCCTCTACTGGGGGCCTGGCCTGCAACCCGGGCATGTGCCCTGACTGGGAATCAAACCAGCAACCCTTTGGTTCACAGCCCGTGCTCAATCCACTGAGCTACACCAGCTGGGCTAGGAATTTACTTTAAAGATAATGCAGTAAACCTTTGCTGCATCAATTCAGGGTGAGGGAGTTTTAGCAAAAAGCAAGTCTCAAAGCAGCCTAGGTACAATGCAGGCCTGATTGCCCATGGGAGAAACTGTCCATGGGCGTGGGTCCTGTGTACCGGACCTCACTTTCCACTGGCCTTTCTGAGTGGGAGCTGGGCCCACGCCACGCAGAACGGTCTCCTATAATAGTTCCTACTTCATAATGTGATTAGGAGGATTAGAACTATGTAAAGTGTTCAGAATAGCAACTGGTAAATAATGAGCACTCGATACTAGCTATTTTTTCCCACCCAGGACATACAGTGTCTGGTGTTCAGAAGTGTTTGTTAATGATGTGAAGAAAAACAAGAAAACCCAGTCCAGTCATTTGTGAGGTATTAGCTATGACGTGTCTTATTAAACTTGAATGTCAACTTTTAGAAGTCCTTTGTGACCTTCAATAATTGTATGTCTTCACAAAGGAAGGGCTCTATTACATTCTGTCATTTGACAGTTGACTTTATACAGTGGAGGCAATTCATAGATTGCTAATTTAGAAATGAATTTTTCAAGCCCCCAAATGAGTCTCCTTGTTTGTGGACTTACCCTGTTGGGCAGTAATGAGCTTTGCATCAGATTTCCCAGGAGCTGTGCTTAACCTGAGCATAAAGGCACTTTCCAGCGTAGGAAACTGCGTCTGGGGACAGGGAGTGAGAAATTCCCATTGACTGCATGGTTTTTGGAATCCAGGCACCTCTCATTATTACTGAATTAGTGTGATGGTGCTAAGGACATAGGAAACAGTTATTGAAAAGTACACTGTGAAGCTTTAATTTTGAAGCAAACTAGGATAAGTTGTTCATTCTCGGTCATTTTAGAAGAAATATATTTGGAAGTAACTCCAGAGAAAAGTGGCTTCAGACTTTATTCCTTTGTTGAACAATTCTAGTACTTACGGCTAGGGCTTTCTAAAAACCTCCTGGTGCTATTGTTCAGTTGCTGGGAATCTCCCACCTGGACCTCAGCCAGGTCTTGGGGTGGTGTTGGCCTTTGAGGGTCCTGGCTTTGCTGTCAGGTCATGTCTTTGCTGTGAATGACCATAGCTGTTTTGGAAGCACTCCGGTTCTGACTTGAGAGATAAGGAATAGGGAATCCTGCCAACACCTAGGAGAACTGATAGGGACCGGCACACTGCTGAAAGCCCCAAGGGCCTGTGACCAGTGAGAGGCAGAGGTAGACTTTCCGTTGTCAAGGGGCCTGTTCAGGTCATGTTACACAGTTGCTGCTTCCTAACAGCTGAGTTCCTGTGTGTGGCACAGGGTATAGACTTGCCCCAAATGAGGATTATTTGCTCTGTGGGTACCCTGGGCTCCTGTTGAGGCCCCAGGTTGAGGAAGCCTGTCATTTCTGGTTGAGTAGATTGGTAACACAAGGCTTTGGCAAAAAGTAGAGAGCTGTATATCTGTTGCCTCATTTTGGGGACGAAAACCCACCAACAGACTTAAACAGAGTTAGAACCAGAACTGTTGACAGCAGGAAACAGTGTAATCTGGTCCAAGTTGTTAATTTTCAGGAGGTCTGTGACTTTTCCAAGGTTACTCTAAAAATCAATAGCAAAGCAGGGACCAGAATTGAAGTCTCCTTATTTCTAGGTCAAAACTCTCCACCCGATCAGCTCCCTATCCAGGGCAGATGTGCTGGAAAGATCTGTAAGAGAAGTAACCAGAAATGGCTCAAAGCAGACACAGTAAGACGCTCATAACAGAATTTTCACCTTCAAAGTCCTCTGCCCAAGGATAAGTGGTGTCAGACACCCAACGCGCTCACCCTCCACCCTCCCTCACATGCGTGTTTTCACAGACTATCTCAGGCTGCAGATGGGATGAAGGAGACAAAGCCCGCTGATTTCCCTTATCAGCCCCACTGCAGCCAGAGCAGCAGACAGAGGTAAAGGTGATCCGGGCTAATTAATGAAGCCCGGCAAGAAAGAAGCAACAAATACTGACAAGGAAACCATCTGGCATACATGTTTTAAATATAAGCAAAAGCACCTAAAATGGTGAAATAAAAGTTTTTTTAAATAAACTATTTTGCAAATTATGTTTGGTATCCTATGTCCAGTGCTGCTTTTGTACAGCAGTAGGTAGGGTTCTAACATGCGGGGGGCCCACAGAATGCTGTCCTCTCAGCCGCCTGCCTGCAGTCACCCTCTCACCCTTGCCCTGCCCAACAACCTAGAAACAGGCTCGTGTCCCAGCAAGCAGGCTGCGGAGGAGATAGAGCTTGCCGAGCGAGGGCTGCTCGATGGAGATTAGTCTTTTGTCTAGTTCTCCCAGAACGAGAAAAAAATTTCACAGCATCTCCGCTGACAGTTTGCTTTTTCCCCCCTAATGATAATATGCCTTACCTAAAACCCATTCAGTACCGGAGGAAGCTGGTTGACTGTATGTTAGATTCACCCACCCAGCCACTGGCAGATGCTCAGGAGTGTTTGCTAAATACGGCAATGCTGGAAGACTGGAAAGTTGTCTGTGGTTCTTCCCTTACAGATATTGTTCCATGTATTTGAGTGACCTGTTCACAGATGAATATTTTCACTGCATACATGAGTTTTCTATGGAAATGGTTAAACTGAAGTATACTCTCATGAGGTTCTGAATGGTAAAACTCAGTCACTGAACTTGAGTTCTCATTCTAACAGTCCCAGAAGTTGCCAGTGCAGGTGATTTTAGGGACCAGAGAGTAAATATACGTGTTTGAAGACACCTCTCTGCAGCTCCAACTGATTGTTGCCTTGTTGCTTATGGTAATAAGGCCCAGTGTTGCCAGATCTTTTTTTTTTCCTTAAATAAGAGGCTGGAAACAAGATTATTTGTGAAATCTCCCCATTTTTAAATGTTGGTGACTTATTCTAAAAATTTTAGAATATCATATTATCTAAATAAAACAGGTTTCTGATCCAGACTTTCTGCCCTGCCTAAGAATTCAGGCAGCACATATTTTACTGCAATAGATGTTGCATGATCTCTTTTACAGTGTGTAAGTTTTATTACTTAAATATCTATTTTCTCTTAACTGAAAAGTTTAAAACATACACAATTAGGCCAAGAATAACCAGAAGAATGCAGTCGGTAAATAAATGCATCTCGGAGTGACATAAAGAAGACTTCATAAATTGTTCCGAGGGGTTTCAGTTTGAGAACCATCCCTCCCCCCAAACTCTTGGCACAGAAAGAGCCACGCAGCTCCCCTCAGGCCCCAGCATCCCAGCTCCTGACTGGTGGAGATTGTTTTTTTCCCACAGATCAACTCAAATGAAAATTCTCACTAAAAAGATATGTTTGATTTTTTTTTAAATTGGAAAGATACAAAGGGAGTAAAATGAAGTGTAAGGAGTAAGATGGGGGGGTCTTGGTGCAGCCCCCAGAAGTTTTGAAGCCTGAGGTGCAGACCCTCCTGAGGGTCCTTCCAGCCCCGGTAGCTGAGACCTTGCTGAAGTGTGAAAAGCAGTTTCGCCTTTGGCATCATACAGATTTACCTCCAGATCAGTATGGATTAAAGCAAAAATATACAGGTGGTTGGTTGGTGGTTTTTTAAAAAGCCAACTATGATCCCGTCATTGTATTTCTAAGGAAAATGTAAACTGTTCGTACATTCTCTTAAACATCACAGTGAAAAACAAGTACCCGTATATGTGATAGGGCAGGCAGAGGACTCCACCTGCTCTGTCCTTGGCAAAGGACCTTGGCCACACTGGTGAAAATGCCAGCTTGGCTTCTTCACGGATACTCAGGTCGTGCCATCTCACTGGAGCACCAGTGGACCCTGAAGGCAGGGCAGGGGGAGGGGATCAGTTTTGAAATATTTCTAGGAGCTCTGTTCAGCTGTCTCTGTCTTCCAGCTTGGGAATGCTGCATAAAACTACAAGGACACGGAGGAGACCATGGTTCTATTGCCGTTCTCTAGAGAAGACTTGGCTTGGAGTGTGGCTGCTTGGATTCGAAAATGTGTCCTTGACTCCATGGAGTAATTCTTGTAGTTTTGCCTGGAAGAGACCAGAGAATCAGACACACGAGGCTGCTCCAGTCTGTGCTGTGGGAGCCCACCAGCCAAGGAAGAGCTGCAGAGGTTTATATCCCTTGTCTGTCTAAAAAAAGTTGGGCCTGTCCAATAGGGATTGGCAGCAAGGCTGTGTAGCTCCTCACCCAGATGTCATGCCCCCTGGAGGGGCCCCCAAGCTTGAAGTTTCAGGAGGCTGCTCTATGGGCTAGAAGGCAGGAAACCTGAGACTTCACACAGCCCTGTGGCTGACTTGTTTGTGTCCTTGGGTAACTCACTCCCTGCTTCTGGGATTCCAATTCTTCACTGGTAAATTGAGGAAGCCTTTGCATGCTAGGTGAGAGCTGGGTTCCCAGGGACACAGGTCTAGCCTCTAGACTGCCATCCTGCATTGCCCACACCCTCCCTCACTGATGCCTGGGCTCCTCTGCCCCGAGCCAGATGAAGCTCTAGAGCTCATGGGGAGCAAAGGACTTATAAAGGCTAATCAAGCCTTACTTGGCAGATTCCAAGAGTTTGACAGCCTCTTCATTTCTGCCTTGCTCCATGAACAGCAGGGCCAGCTCCAGCAGGGCATTTGGGATCAAGTAGTGGTCATATTTAATCTTCTTTTCACTGTGAGACAGAAGTGGACATGGTTTACAGGACCTGCCCTTGAGATGTCCTTCAGGCTTCTCCAGAGCCTTCTCCAAGTGAAAGGATCCAACCCATGCCCTCAAGGGGAGTTTCCAGCTTGGAATTACAATTTAGGAAGGTTCCCACTACCTAGCCCTAGAAAGACTTAGGATCCACAGCAGAGCCTTCCAGGCCTCTGCACCTGGGGCCCAACTTCCTAACAACCTATTGCTCTTGTCATATCCTTAGCCTCCTCCCACCTTAGTCCCCAACCCCCTTTTCCCAAGTTGAATGATTAATTATATTGGGAAGTGTCCTGTCTCCAATTTGGCCCCTTGAACCTACCCACCATGCTGCCCCAGAAACACCCTTTTAGGACCCAGACCTGCCCTGTCTGGTATCTTTCCTGGCTCTTTCCTCTCTGCAGGATAAAGTTCAGTTTCTAGCAAGACAACCAGGCTGTCTGCAGTGTAACTCTCACGTCCTGTCTCCCCCCATTTTGTCTGCAGCCTTTCCCTCTATACTTTCACACAGGCAGGGAGAGCCTACCACTGTCCCTCCAGCTTCAGGTGTCTCTGTGCCCAAGCATTTGCACATGCTGTAACCTACTCTACTTAAAACTCCTCCTCCATTGCTTTCTCTGCCTGATAAACTTCACAATTTAAATGGCATACTTGGAAAGCCTTCCCTGGTACCCTGCATTAGTTTAAGGTCCTCCTCAGGACACCTGCTGCCTTCTCTGCTTCCTTCCAGCACAGCCCTGGTCATACCAGATCAAGTTGCCTGTAGCTAGCTATCTGTACCATTTGTGATCCCCAAGGGCAAGGGCAGAGCTGGCGAATTACAAACTTCAGGGGGCGCCATTCACACGGAACTCAGTGTGGATGGACTCCTGTAGTTCCGCAATCTGGTGGCCCTGGGGGATGAGGTCTTAATGATCAGCGCCCAGCATGCATCCTGGCATGAAGCACTCGCACGGTGCATAGAAGTAGGGCCATGTGCTGGAGTGAGTGCACATGAGGGAAAATATGCCCGAAAATTCTGTCCAAGAGAACCTCGCCCAGCAGTAGGCCCTGTGGCTCAGAAGCAGCCAGAGGCACTTACTTGCAAGTGATGCTCCTGAAATTCTCCTCAGCCTCCTGGACACGGCCCAGGTATTTCAGACACAGGCCTTTCAGCAACTTCACTAAACACTCATCGTCCACCGAGTACTCGTTCTCTGAGAACAGGGCAGAGAGAAGAAAACAGGCTTGTTCATTTCTGGGGCCCCTACTCTGTGCTGGGCCCTGGGGACCCACAGGTGACTCACACATGGTCCCTATCCTCAGGGAACTCACACTGGGAAGGAAAGACATACTGAGACGATGACAATAGAGTGAAATCAAGGCTGACCAAAGGAAGCCCAGGGGCTGTGGGAGCCCATGGGAGGCCTTGACTCTACCTCGGGGACAAGGGACAGCTTCTTGGAGGAGCTGTCCTTGAAGCGCACTCTGGAAAGGCAAAGGTCAGTTACCAGGGTAGAGAAGTAAGGAAGGACATTTTTAGTAGAGGAAACTTCAACTGAAAGTCCTGTGGTCTGACCCAGCCTGGCAGGTTCAAGGGCCTGGGGTAGTCACCTGGCCCCTTTTCCAGCATCTCTTCAGCCTTGGTGATAATCTCAAGTATCCCGTCTGTGAGTTCTGGCTGCTTCCCAATCACAGCGTAGCCATTCCAAATGTACATCATTTCCTGAGGGCATGGGAGCAAGTCAGTCAGGTTTCCTCAGTGGGGCCTCAGTGTCTCTATCCAAAATGGGCATCAGATCCTAAGATCACTAAAGACCCTTCTAAACTCCTAAATTTTGGGGAAATAACATGTTTAGAACAGTCTTACCCAATACATTTAATCACAGAAATCATTTTATGCATAAATGGCATTTTTCAGATTATAGGAAATTCTCCCCTGAATTTTTTGTATAGGTACTTCCCCTGCCCTTCCTTACAGCATCACCCCCAATTTTATAATAGCTTTACTTTATAAAATATTTAAAAATTTGTTTAGAGATATTCAGGATACAAGTTCTAAATAAATTCTATAAATATTAAACGTTTTAGCCTTGGCCAGGTTGCTCATCCCAGTGCACTAAGGTTGCAGGTTCAATCCCCAGTCAGGGCACATACAAGAAGCAACCAATGAATGCATAAATAAGTGGAACAACAAATTAATCTCTCTCAAAATTTTTTTTAAATACTGAACTTTCTGATTTATGAAGTATCTAACGCATTTTAACAGCTGATTCTCATAACTACTATGAAATGGGCAAGTTATATATTATCCCATTTTACATTAAGGTCACACAGTTAGTGAATGGTAGAACCAGAACCAATGAAAGGTCTCTGAAGACCCTTTCTACTTTTCTGGCTGTCTTACCATTTGAATAACAAGGATTCCTAACAAACTGGAACCTTCTCTGATGCCTGGAATGGGCATCATAACTGGTTCAGAATATGGTCTCTGGAACCAGACTATCTGGGTTCAAATTCTGACTCTAACTCACTAGCTGTGCAACCTGGACAAATTGTTTTATCTTTCTACTTATATTTTATCCACTTCTTAGATGTCTTTCTACTTCTATCACTTACCTACTAGGGCTTTGTATCCCTATCTGTAAAATGAGGATACCACTGGTACCTACTCAGGGTTATTGCGAGGATCAAATGAAGGCCGTAGGCAATGGGTATAAGGAACCTTGAACACAGCAGGTGCCCATAACAATGTCAGCTATTCCTGTTATTTCAGAGTGGACTATTACAGGGTCCCAGGCCTCAGAAAAGCAAGGTCCGGTGAAGGGAACAGTGTAAACAACAATTACAGTCAGGTGACAAGACCGAAACAATCAGGGTAGGAACACAGACAGCTGACTGGTGCCTCTGCCTGGGGACAGGCGTGTGGAGCTGTCTAGGAGGGGGCTGCTCTTTCTGCCGTCAGGTGTCTGAAGCCTGCTCTTCTGTCTCCTTACTCCCAGCCTGACTCCCAGTAGACTAGCACTCTCTCAGAGGCAAGGGCTGGCTCAGACTCTGCTCCCCCCAATCCCAGGTGAATTGTGAAATCCTCTTCAGGCCCTGGAGGCATGAAGGTCTTTCTCCCTCATCCACTTCCCCTGGGTCCATGGTTGTATCCCTGGCTCTCAGCTGATCCCTACAATTCCAAACTGGACTGCAGAGCCAGTTGCAACCCTCTGACCCACCAGAGCAGGGATTGGCAAAGAGACAGGTTTGGGAGAGAGGTATCGCCTGGACTTCCGGATGGCAAACTTCTCCGTGGGTAGAGATTTCCCGGCAATCTTGAGTTTCAGGCCTGGCACGGCTCTGCAAGACATGGGGTCGGGGGGAGGCAGGCAAGGTGAGAAAAATCAGGAGAGAACTGAGAGTCCCTAGACTGCCCGGTGTCCGCTTGGCACCTCTCTGGGCTTCAGTTTCCTCATCTGTATGACAAAACAGTATTGGATTCATAATGGTCTTATTTCACAGGCCCTGTCCCAAGACCTGACCACTTCCTGTGGCTAGGCAAGGGGTTCCTCCTCACCAGCTGGCCAAAGTGAGAATACACACAAACACCCCAGCCTGCCCTGCCTTCCAGCTGTCTCCTCCACTCCCAGGCCCCATTTCTGGAGGGCCCAGTGGAAGTCTGACCCCATTTCCCAAGGGAGATGAGCACCCAGAGAAAGGGAGGGGCCTGCCCAAGACCTTATAGCTCGAACCTTTAATTAACTTTTGCTGCGGAAGCTGGGACCTCCTCAGCTGTTTCCAAGGGCAGAATAAAATGTGGTATGCAGCTAGGTGAGCCTCCACTGCTAGGGCCTCACCCACCCAGCTCCATCCCACCCTTCGATTTCTGCCACATTCACAGGGTGTGGCAGTGACCCTCAAGCCTGAGCTGCTGGAGCCCAGGAAACAGCTGGACCTAGTTGTGAGGGCCTCCCCACCAGACATCTCTCCTGCTTATTCACTGTGGAACCTCTTGGGGCCTGTTTTCTCATTTCTAAAATGGAGATAATGACATGAAGGGGAGCAGAATTTCTCACCCCACAACATGCCCCCTTGGCATAAAGATTATTTTAGGCAGGTTATTTTTAAGACACAGGAGAAACTCCTGAAAACCTAGAAGTTACCTTTTGAGAGACATATTTATAACGGAAATACCATCTGTACGGGTGTATCTGCCTCTCTGCAACAGGAATAGGAGGGTGACTAAATCTTCAGAAACTTACCAATAGAGGAAGTAGAGACTTAATCTGCATAACAATCATATATACTGTGCTTTGAAAACCATCTGTAACTGGCTCCCTACCCAAGTCATCTTTTGTCTTTAGTTGGAGATGGTATTTAAGGTGATGGCTTGGGCCATTTAAGAGAATTACTCAGTTTTCCTGGGTATCTCCCATGTATAAAGGAGGCATACATGTTATTAAACTTTTCTTTGTTTTTCTCCTGTTAATCTGTCTTTTATTACGGGGAGGGAGACTCAGCTTAAAACGCAGAAGAACAGAGGGAAAATTATCTTCCTCCCCCACAGATACTTACCCTTCAAGGCTTTCTGGAACAGTTGCAGGAGATGGAAAAACAGCAGCACTCAGTAAATGATAAACTCCCTACGACTAAGACGTTGCTAGTCTGGGAAGCTCAGGTTACCCTCACCTCAAGGCCAGCCCTCAATACTGGAGGAAGGTCCACAGCTTTCAACCTGCCAAGGCTGAGCCCTGCTCTAGAGCCTTAGCAAAGGCAAACATGGCAGGCCGGCCTTACCAATCAGAATAAAAACAGCCTGGGTTTAGTGGCTCCAGGCTCTATAAATATATCCTCTATTTGATTTGCAAAACAATGCTGCAAGGCAGAAGTTATTCCCATTTTATAGATGCTGAAAGTGTTCAAGGTGACACAGCTAAGGAATGGCAAAGGCTGGATTTAATCCTGTTTGTTTGATCCGACTCTGGCTCTCTACTGTGCTTTTCTGAGTGTATCAGGTTAACCCAATAGAAGGGACCTCTCTGGACCTCGGTGTCCACATCTGTCCTCCTGACCTGATGAAAGAGGCTCAATGGAAAGGGTGTTGACAAAACCACTTTGGTGAAAGCGAGCCTCTGAACGGATCCAAAGGGTTCCAAAAGCAGCAGGAGGAGAAGGTGGTGAAGGAAGGGCATGGCGGGCTGTGGGGCAATCCTTGGGGAAGGCCCAGGGGTGATGACCACCCCAGCACCTCCTCCCTGGTGCCCTGGACGGAGCCTGGCTGAGGCCTGCAATGGGAGTGCAGTGGTAGGGCTCACCTAAACAACTCCACTTCGTCATCCCCAAACGGCTTGTAGTCATCCTTCCCAAACATGCTGAGGTAGGCAGCCTTCATGTAGATGTAGGTAGCCTGTGAGAGGCAGAGCAAGAGGCAGGTGTGAGGAACCCGACCACGACCGCAGACAGCGCGGGTGAGGCCCAGCGGTGGAGGCTGGCCCAGCTGCATGCCACATTTACTCTGCTCTTGGAAACAGCTGAGGAGGCCACAACTCCTGTGGCAACTCATTTGGAACTCTTTCGGAGCAAATATCTCATTTAGCAGCTAACATTATCCCTGCCCTAGGGGAGAAACTGAGGGAGCTGAAGCAACTTGAGGACTTAAGCTGGGAGTTAAATCCAGGATGGGCCCATGTCAAAGCAGCTGCCACCCTCTCTCCACTGTGAAGCAATAGAACAACTCCAGCAACCAGCGGATGCACAGGCAGTGCTGAGGCTAGGATGGAGACACGAAGGCAGGGCAGCAAGGGCTTCTGGGAAGCAGATACTTCAGACTGGGCCCTTGAAGGCCAACAGAGAGATTCACAGAAACCCTGAGAATGGGCCTTCCTGGCAAGGGGAACAGCTCAAGCAGAGCCTGTGTATAGCAAAGCTGCAAATAGGTAGCATAAAGTATGGGATACATAAAAGAAGAGGGGTGAGGCCAGAAGAGTGAGCATGGTCACGGCTCAGTTCAGGATCCCTTGGGGGAACTTACTCTGTGCTAGGCACTTTACATACATCACCTCACTCAATCCCAAAGATAATGCCAGAGAGGAATCTGTACCCACCTTCTGCTTCCTAAGAGGACCTCAGTGCTGCTGGGAGTGACACCATATTACTGTGGCTATAAGGGCCTTGTCCACAGGGAGGGAAGGTGCAGCTGTGCAGACTCCCTCCTCCCAAAGATTCATCCTGAAAAGCTGTGCCCCTTCCCCTTGGAAATACAGCGCCAGAGGAGGCTGGCTCTGTGCTGCCCTCCAGTGGCCAAGACTTGCACCACAGCTCCTGCCTCCTGGGGCTGCTGCCAAGGAACTACCTACCTGCCTTTAGCCCAGAAAGTGTAGTGGGTGGAGGAGGAAAGGAAGCAGGACATCCTGGAGTCTAGTCTCTGGAGAAGGTGGAAAGCAGCCTCCACCTGGCAGCCCCACCCATGCTGAAGCTCAGGTTTACTCCCAGTTCTCTTCCCTCAGCACCTCAGTCTGCCCTTCACAAAATGAGGAAAAGCTGGTTTTTGTCGGGTGTGGTGGGAAAAATATCTCTCCTTGCTAAAACCCATCCCTCATCCCATCTTTAACTTCCTGGTGTCACCCTTGCCTTCTCCTTCTTCCCTGTCCTGGCACTGAGTCTCTAAGTCCTCATGACTTTACCTCCCATCATCTAGTTCTTGAGTCCCACTGACTGGGTGGCTCACCTCGGTTATCACACCAGCCTACACACTGGGTCCCTGCTCTAGGCCACCAGGGCTCTTCCTACTGCCCTAGATTACATGGTCTCCTAACCAGTCTTCCTACTCCCACTCCTGTCCCCTTCAAGCCATTTCCCGCACCATAGATCTTTTTAAGTCAAGTTACAGTTTAAGTCATTTCCGTTTGTCCTTGAAATGTTCTCATGATATCCCACCACACTTAGGATAAAATCCAAACCCCGTCTCATGGACCCCCGGTTTTCCCTCCAATTTCATCTCCACTGTTTCTGCCCCCCTCACATCATTCTAACTACGCTGGCTTCTGGGCCCTTCCCAGAATACATCAGAGGCACTCGGCTTCAGGCAGGGGTGCCCAGCAACTGCAGGGGAGACTTCTTAAAGCCCAAATCTAAGCCACAAGCATCAAGGGCTCATTCCCTGCCAGACTAAAGCCCAAACAGCTACTCAGGGCTCCGTGACCTGCTTTTCTGGCTCCTCTTCTTCCAATAACTCCCCATCACTCCTTACACTCACCCCTGGCCTTTGCCTGTGCCTGTCCTCTGCCTAGGATGCCAACCCTCCTCTGCCAGGCTTACCAATGGCTTCCTCTAAGAGCGTTCTCCTGCTCCCCCCTGGACAGCTCACCCCCTTGAGTCACCAGGGGGAAGGGTGGCTGCAGTGACCTAGAGTTGTCACGCCCATGGACATCAAGGTATCGAGGAGTAATCTGGGGCCACATTGCTGGAAAACAGCAGCCTCCCCCTCTATGGGAGCCCTGTCTCCCCAGTTGTCTGACTGTTTGCCCACTGACTCCACAGTTTTCTGGGTTACTCTACCAGGGTCTCTGCCGTCAGACAGTCCTTGTCCTCAAGAATCTACAGCAAGGGACTTAACAGGGATGCGTTCCCCATAGTCCCCCTGCACGTCCACCCACAGCCCTTCACCCAGCGACTCAGAGCTTCTGAGTAGCACCCTGGCTTTCGAGCCTCTGTCCTCGCTGTTCTCTTGGTATGGGGTGACCTTTCGCTTCCTCCATTCTCCACCCTAATTCCTCCTCCTCCACAACTCAGCTCAGATGTCTCCTCTTCCAGAAGCCTCTCGTCTTCTCGGCTGGGCTTCCCAGTGCTGCCTGAGCACGCTCTGTTTCCCTCATCACAGCACTGAACACACAGGTGTCGCCACCCCGATTCTAGCCATCTCAAGCTGAGGGAAACATGGGGCTCCGCAGGGATGCGAGGTCCAGGCAGAGGGAGATGCCATGGCCACAGGCCAAGTCCCTAAGAGCTGGAAGTTGGTGGATTCTGTAGTGGCCAAGGACTGGACATTAGGAATAAATGAGGCCCCAGAACACAGGGTGCTACAACCCCCCCTTTCACAGGAAACCCTTTTGAGGAAAGGGCTGGAGAGAGGGGCGTTGACCACCCCAAAGTCACACAGAGGGCTGGACACTGAGCTGTCTCGCAGCCAGACAGCCTGCTCCACTCCTCACAGCAGCTGAGTGTGGCAGACCCATGCCTCCTCTTCCCTGTGCAGGTGGCTCCAGCCGCCCGGCCTACTCCACGGCGAGGCTTCTGGGTCACTGGTTCAAAAAGGTTCCCCACGCCTGTGCTCTTACTGGGAGTGGGACGTGATGAAGAATGAATGCCAGGCCCACAGGGAGCACCTTTAACAGCAGGGTGGCCTCAGGGCAAGCTGGGAAAAGCAGAGCCTCTGTAAGTCACACAGGGCTGTCTGCAAATCCAGAGTGGGCACCAACAGCAATGCGGGCGAGGAAAGTCACATACCTTCTCTTAGCCTCAGTGGCCCTTGTGCGCCCAGTGGAGATAACCTCTGCCTCATCAGATGTGGTGGGAGGAAATGGCAAGTGCTGGGCAGCGGCGAGAGCTCAGTGGCAGCCCGCCCTTCCCCCCCAGCCCCACCTGCCCAGACCCAGATAATCCCTTTCAGCCTGGTCCCCAGGCAGGGTCCTGGACAAGGATGCCCACACAGAGGTGGGGAGGGATGAGAAATGGGGACTTAAACTCACTGAGACACAAAGATGTGTATTTGCCAATTCCAGATTGGGTGCTCTCTGGTGATCTAAATGGTTCTTAAACTCTTTGGAATTTTGTGCTATCATTACCACGATAATAATGGCTAATACTTATTTCACCACTTGCCTTGATGTTACAAGTTTTCACCTATAGTGGGCACCTGTTTTGCTTTGTTTTGCCTGCATGACATCTCTTTAATGTGCCCCCCGCCACCAATGCTGCTGCTTTTGGGGACATGACCTCACTTTTATTCTGGGGAACCACTCTCTTTTACTCCCTGTCCCTCAGCCTTCCCACCCCTCTGTTTGCAGGCACTGGCATGCAGTCTACGCCAGACCAAGAGGGCTCAAGTTCTGGGACTGCAGTTGAAACCAAAGGGAAGATGTGATTTGGGGCAGGCAGCCCATGGCCACCCTGCCTGTCACAGGGAGAGGACCGGCCTCCACAACAAAGTTGTGATAGAGCAGAGCACAGCCACAGATGGAAAAACCAAGCCCAGATGACGTCATTGGAATTCCTGGATCCAACCCTACCTGAAGTCAGTTGGCCTAGAATTCTCTGTTGTATGAACTAATGAGCCTTGTATGTTTTAGACCCACACAGTCCAATACAGTGGCCACTAGCCCATGTGACTTTTTAAATTTAAACTTGAATTAAAAATAAAATGAAAAGCATCCAGTTTCCCTAGGAATATTTCAAGTGCTCAGTGTGCACATGCGACTGGCGGCTCCCACAGTGGGTGGTGCAAGAACAGAACATTTCCACCACAACCGAAGCTGCTGGGGGCCAGCACTCGCCTGCAGTATGGGCCATGTGTCTGTCCCTTGTGACTAAAAATCTTGACCGACACATTACAGTTCTGAAGTTTTCTGTTCCTCATGGTCTTTAGTTGCTTCCGGCCCTAAGTCCTATTAGAAGTTCTGGTTCTGTTTAAGTTCCAGCGGAGACACCTGTGTCCAGTCAGGGGTTTGGCCCTTGGTCTGGGGGCACATGGCTCACCTGGGTTGGCCTGGCCCCCTAGGGTCCCCCAGCACTGGGTGTGAGCCCACCTTGGACCAGGAGTTCTCCTTGCTGAGCAGGTCGGCGTAGAAGTAGGCCATCTTCCACTGGCCCTTGTAGGTGAAGCACCACATCAGCTCCCAGTAGCACATGTGGTGGAACTGCTTCCAGTGCTGCTGGGCCTCGCAGCACTCCTCGAACCGCCGGACGGCCTGCGGGCCCCTGCTGGTCAGTCCCGCGGGCAGGCACCCCCGGCCCTCACCCACCCTCTCTCCGCACCCCCTGCACCCACCCGACTCCACTGCAGGCCGGCAGCCTCCTCCAGCAACGGTGGCCCAGCCCCGGGCCAGCAGACTGGCTTCAGCCCTGATCACTCCCCGCCTGTCTCACATGACCTTAGACCCAGTTGCTGCCCCTTTCTGGGGCTCTAGTCTTCAGGTCACAGTGAAAGGACAGGCTAGAGCTATAATGGAGGGATAGCAGGCAGTGGACGGTGTTCAAATGAAAGTGACGTAATAATGCCTGTGCCTCAGAGCAAACTCCAAAGGTTTCTGTAGCTCCTGTGAAGTGACCTGGACCAGGGGCATCTGTCCTGATGCCTGAGAAATCACAGCCAGAGCCAGCGGGAGACCCTAAAACTCCACACTGCAGTGTCCATCCCGGGCCTTGGCTTAGTACTGGGGTCTCAGGCAGGACTGCGATCTCCCCTCTGTAGCCCCTTCAGTGGCTCCCCAGCCTGAACCCCATTACTCACTGCGTCAACATTGCCTTTAATGGCTTCAATCCGCCCCGCGAAGAACAGGAAGATGGCGCCCTGCAAACACACATATGTGGGCCTGGGGGGCCCGTGGGGCACACGTGTGCTGGGGTATCTGGCAGGAGGTAGAGCTCACCTTAGGGTATCGCTTCAGGTAGGGCTTCAAGAGCCTCTCTGCCTCCTCGATGTTGACGTTCCCGGTGCCTGAAGGAGGTGGGGGCACAGCGCATGTCACCACCACCACTGGCCCCCGTGCTGCCCCCAGCCTCTGTTTTCCCCTCTGTAAAATGGGGATAATATTCTTCTCTCTCCACAGCGATGTGAGGATTAAATAAGACAGATGTCACATCACAGGTCTCAATAACCAAGTCAGTGCCCACCAAGGCTATGTCCAGAACCCCGAGGAGCTGCCTCCAGTGTCCTCACACCCTCTCCAATTGGGCATGAGCATCCCCCTTTCACAGATGAGAACACAGAGGCTGGACCCCAGTCAAACTGGGGAAGGAAGTGGTCAGGGGCCAGCCCCCAGGCCAGTTGATGTAGCTGTTCTTTGTGGTTTCAGTGCCCCGTCCCTAGTCTCAGGGGTCCCATCAGGGTGTGTAGCCCTTCACCCTCTTGACCCCTGCCCTTGGAGCCAACCATTCCCCAGAGAACCCCCGCATGGGCCCCAAGGGCCCTCCTACCGAGCACAAAGGTGAGGAAGGTGTGGTAGCACAGCAGCAGCATCACACAGAGCACGGCCCGGAAGCTGTGCCCCGAGGCACCTTCCTTCAGCTGCAGCAGCCCATAGTCCTGGGGGACAAGGGGACAGGCTGAGGCCAGCAAGGCCTACGCTCCCCAGGGCCCAGCCTGGGACCCAAGGAGGAACAGGGGCCTGGACAGTTGTGAGGGCTGCTGCTGGAGCTGACGGAGCGTGGGAGCGCGCGAGACCCAGGAGGCCGGGTCAGCTGCTCCCAGGCTGTGCAACCCTGGACAAGGGGCTGCCCCTCTCCGAGTCTTAGCAGCCCTCGGGGGGGCAGCATACACTGCTGCCAAGGCCACCTCCTCGACAGCCCCTCATCCATGGCTCTCTTCATTCACCTACTTGGCCCGTGGTGGGCGCTGAGGCTCTGAGCAGCCCCAGGTCTGATAAGGGGAAGAGGAATGACAAGAAGGCAGATAGTCTTAACCACAGGCTCAAGGCTCCGATGGGACCACAAGGACTGTGGTCTGGGAAGGCTTCCTGGAAGAGAAGACTCCAGAGCCTGAATGGGGAGGAGCAAGAGGCCAGACCCCACTTGTATCCCTGTCTGCAGTCTCTGCTCTCGGTCTGCCCTCCAGGGAGTTCTTGTTCTTTGTAACATGCAAATCTGACCTGCCTCACCCCTGCCTCAAACCCTCCACGGGCCCCTTGCTTTCAGGATAAAGACAGAGCCGGCGCTGTGCTGGGGGTCTCTCCATTCTGGCCCGGTCACCCTCTCTTCCTGGCCAGGCGGCCACACTGTCCCATCTCTTGGCCTTTCTCAGCTCTTCTCTCCCTCATCATCCTGAAAGCCTACTCGTGGCCCAAGGGCCTTCTCAAGAGAACAAAGCCGAAAGGGACCCCTCGGAGCCTCCAGCGTTCCCCACCTGGGCCATGGACCACAGGTGGCAACCAAGTGTCAGAGGTGCTCCAGCAGGCGAGGAAGCAGAGGCCCACGCGAGGGTCTTCCCTTCTCAGTTCTCTGTCCGTCTGACGGCGACCAGGAGAACCCAGGCCCCATGCTGGTGTGCGCTCCACGTTGCGCTCGCCCCGAACTCCCTTTCTCAGCCAGCCTTGGCGGGCCACGCAGCCCAGCTGGGCTTTCGTAAGATTGTTTGGGCCTCACAGGATTTATTGTTATGGTTATACTCTTATCATGCCAAATAATATAGGTGTTCTGTGCAGTATATTTACTTTAAATAAATTTAAGTAAAAATATCAAGCCACTTTTGAGAAAAATAATATATAAGTAATAATAACATAGAGGTCCATGGACATGGTAAAAATCAGCAAGGGCCAGAAAAAGTTCAGGTTTGAGAAACACTGACCTGATTTTTAAAAAAGGAAAAAAAAGCCCCTTGTTTTACTGAAAAGAGTCTCAGAGTCACAGGGGGAAGGGGATGCTTTCTAGGCCAATGCTCCTTCCATCACATCAGGCCTCCTCCACCAGGGAGCCCTCCTTGATCTACTACCTGGTACTCAGGTTCCTGCCCTCAGTAAAGCCTCAGTATAGTGAGTCTGGTTTCTGCCCTCAAGGCCTGATGCATAGTAGAGCTTTCCTTGGGCATGTCCCAGAGCAGAAGATGGTCCCAGAGGAAGGGACTTGCTCCAGGTCTTCTGAGGGGAGAAGAACGAAGTTCCTGACACCTGTGAGGCCCAGAGAACATGCCCCCACGCCCCTGCACTGAGCTGCCCTCCACGGCCACCCCAGTCCCAGAGCCTCCACCCTGTGAGGGACCAGGCAGGGATCACTGGCCCCACTTGACTGGAGGGTAGACTGAAGCCCAGAGAGGTTTGGGCCTTGTCCAGGGCCACACACTGAGGGGGACTGAGCCAGAACTGGCTACCTGGGCCCTGCGGCCCCTCAGCCCCACCTCGTCCGGCTGAGCTCCATTCCTGGGGCTGAGTGGGTCGAGGGTCCCAGAAAGCAGGTAGTTACCTTGTTTCCTGAAAATCCCACAAACTCCAGCAGCCGCAGGATCCTAGTAGGGAGCATGGACAGCGTCTGCAGGAACAAAGGCAGGCGGGCACACAGAGGGGCCCAGGTGTGCCCAGTGGGGCGCAGGCCCTGTGTCTGCAACAACCCCGGGTTCCCAGGAAAGCTAGCTTCCCCAGACAGAGAAATGTCACAGCATGACAGGAGCAGACTGCGTCCAAATCCTAGTCTCACCACTCCCAGCTGGGTCGCCTTGGGCAAGTTACATAGCCTCTCTATGCCTCACATCCTCACTGTAAAATGGGAATAATAAGAGCCCTTATCTCATAAGGGTACTGCGCAGATGGATCAAATTAATATGTGCAAAGCACATAGAAGGGGCTCTTTTATTTTAAAGTAGTTTTTTTCCTTTTTTAAAAGATTTTATTTATTTATTTTTAGACAGAAGGGAAGGGAGGGTGAAAGAGAGGGAGAGAAACATCAATGTGTGGTTGCCTCTCACGTGGCCCCCTTTGGGGACCTGGCCTGCAACCCAGGCATGTGCCCTGACTGGGAATCAAACCGGTGACCCTTTGGTTCGCAGCCTGCACTCAATCCACTGAGCTACACCAGCCAGGGCAGAAGGGGCTCTTAATATGAGCGCATAATATGTGTATAACATATAGAAGCACATATGTGTAATAATCAGCTATTGTAGTAGTTATTACATTGAATCCCTACTTGGCACCAGGGGCTCCATCATTGCATTCGATACTTAGAATAGTCCTGCACGGAAGGGACCACTGCCCCTTTTGACAGACCGGGAAACAGAGGTACAGGTAAGTGACAGGACATGTCCAAGGCCCCAAAGCTCGTCAGAGGTGGAGCCAGTCCTTACACCTGGGAGAGTTTGGCTATAACCTGCATCCAACACACTTTACAGCTTGTGTTCTTCAGCACTCGGCCTAGAATCGCTGCTCCCATTTACATACAAGGAAACAAACTCAGACTGGAGCAGGGATCCCCGCCCCAGGCCTGCTCTTGGAACAGGCTGTGCCTGAAGTGGAGAGAGCCACCCCACCCTGTATTCCCTACCCCCTCACATAGAGAGAGAGACACACACACACACACACACACACACACACACACACTTTGGAAAGGTCCCCAGGCTAGGATCCTAAATTTTCCACGGGCAGTTCCTCCCAGGCATAGGCACAGGTCTTCTGAGCCTTCCTGTTCTATTTACATTGTTCCTTCTGCCTAGTGTGCCCTTCCCTGCCTGGAAAACTTCCCCCACCTATGGGTCATCCAAGATCCAACTCAAATACCACCCCCTCCAGGAAGGAAACCTTCCCCGGCTCCCCCAGAAAAGAGTGTGGCTCTCCAGTCCCCCTGGGTCACCAGCTGTTTCCAGGCCTCTCCCCTTCCCTGCCACAGGGCAAGTCAGACCACCAGCTCCCCAGGGCCGAAAAGGCCCAGATTTATGTCTGTCGGTTTTTGGTGCTCTAAATACTGCCACTGTGGTAGATTTCAAACTCTCAACTAGAGCTGGGAAGGAATGCACAAAAGGGACTCCAGAGCCAGTGCCAGCACCCACGCCCACCTGCACCCCAGCTATGAGCCCCCGAGGCTGCACCATATCTGCTTATCGCTGGGTCCCGGGGTCAGCACAGGGCCCAGCACAGGAGCCTAGCAAAGAACATGTGTGCAGCTGGGACGTGCAGGAGAGGCTAATCTTGGCCCCAGGCATTTGGACATGGGGAGGGGCATTCCCACTCACCAGGTTGAAGGCGCCCATGCCGAGCTTCACGCCTCCTACGAAGTGCCTGTGGTTCTCTCCCTTGCAGTATTGTGAGGACTGCATGAGGCTGTCCAGCTCCCTGCAGAGGGAAGCAAAGTCACGTAGTGGGGGCTGGGTCTCATTCCAGCCAGGCCTGGTTGCCCCCATTCCCAGCTGATCTCAGAACTCACACAGATTTATACCAGTCCGGACAATCCAGAAAGCTGACATTCAAGGAGTTTCCAGCCACGTCTCCCACTATAACAGCACATTCCTTGTCCCTCAGTTTCAGCTGTATCAGCCACAGGGCACCTGCCTTGTCCAACATCTAGGCATTTGTCTGTGCTCTGCATTTTGTCTAAAACACTTTCTCAACCTCGGCACTACAGACATTCTAGGCTGCATAATCCTTTTTGGGGGATGGTGCCTCACAGGATGTTGAGCAGCACGCCTGGCCCCCACCTACTAGTTGCCAGTGGTGACAACCAAAATGTCTCTGGACATTGCCAAATGTCTCACGGAGGAGGGGTGCAAAATCACCCCCAGTTGAGAACCACTGGGCTAACTCTAACACCCCCTCTTTCAGGAAGTCCCCTGGAGTCTCTTGGTTAGCATCCAGCCCTCTTTCCCCTGGCCACCAACTGCACCAAGCCCAAGTCCCAGCCTGCCTGGGGCAGGACAGCGGCTTTAACTGTGTGCCCATCTTATTCCCTGGCCTTGAGCACCTCGAGGGCCTTTAATCAGCAAACAGTGACTGTAGCCTCTCTGTGCCAGACACTGAAGGGCAGCAGGGAGCAAAGCCACCAACCGGCTGCCCTCACAAGTCTCCCTCTCTAGAGGACAGACCCCATCGAGTCAACTGTGAAGGTAAGAAAGGCCTCGGAGAAAGACCCCGGGGCCCGACATCGTCTGGGTTCAGGGAGCTGACATTTGAGCTGAAAACTAAGGGATGAGGAGGGATGAGCCTGGCACAGAAAGAATGTTCCTGGCAGGGAGGACAATGTGTCCAAAGTCCATGAGGTAGGAATGAACTTGGCACGCCTGAAGAGCTGAAGGAGTGCCTGAACGCCCGAGGCGCAGTGCAGTGGGAGATGTGGCGCGGAGGGCGGGGGGCTCTGGGGAATGACTTGGCAAGAGGAGCCTCAGGACTTGGCAGAGGGCGACCTGACAAGGTTTGCGCTTTGCAAACATCACGCTGGCAGCTGGTGGGGAGACCGGAGGAGGCAGAACGCTTGTCTGATTTCCCTCGCACATTCCCGGCGAGCCCCACAGGGCGTGCGGTGCCCACGTACTGCACAGGTGTTACACCAGCGATACCTTGCAATCAAACTCAAAATAGCTCTGCAGGGAAATGGCCACATTAAATAGGAGAAATAGAGATGATAAATAGCCTCAAGTCAATTCGACTTTTAATGGAAAATGATTTTTTAATGCCAAATGGGCTGTGGGGCGAGGGGAGATGTGCTTTCAGCGCTTTTTTGACTTTGGAATGGTAGACGTTTGTGGTGCCATGTTAGGTAAAAGTGCTCTGTGTTGAGCCTTCATTCGTTCATCCATAAACATGGCCTATGCCTCGCCCAGTACTAGGGTGGCACAGAAATGATCTGGCTCTCAGGTAGCTCCCATCTTAGGGGGGACTCGGGGTGTGTGGATACCATCCCTGTGTCCTGGAGACGTCAAGGAAGACTTCATGGGCAAAGTGGCATTTGGACTGGGCCTTAACGGGTGGGTAGGAATTCTGCTGCTGTTCTCAAAATGATCATGTCCTTCCCCCTGCCCCCACCAGCCCAAGCTGTTTGTGCAGAATCTGTGTCTTAAGTTCCATGAGTTCAAGGTCAGGCACAGAGTAAGCACTCAGGGGAACTAAGAAACACACCTAGGAAAACCAGGGGGCAAATATTCCAGAAAACTGAGGTCCTGAGGGTGCAGAAAGCTGCCCGAGGTCACCCAGCATTCTAGGCTTCCTGCCTCTAGCCAGTGTTCTCCAGCCCCCACAAAGCAGCCCTAGGCACAGGGTAGCAGACACTGTGCCCCGGGCCCCCCAGGCCAGCCCCACTCACTTGTAGGTCTGATAGCTGTTTCGAACTTTGATGCCGCCCTTGATGAAGCTCACCATATTCTCGTCCTGCAGGAGGGAGAGATGCTAAGAGCTAGGTCTGGGTGGGTAGCCAGGGGCTTAAGAAAGATCACACAAGGCTCTGGGCTCTGCCTTCCCTTTCCTGGGTCCAGCTCTTTGAGGGGCCCTGGGGGCTTGGGGTCAGAGGTCAGCCAAACCAGGCTCCTTACCCTTGGGACTTGAGATGAGGGTCTTACTTACTAAACGAGACCTCCAAAATGCCCGGGATTTGACTACAACTCCCTTCACCAGCTTCGCATGTGTACTATGCGCTTGGAGAAAGGCCTCGTGATTCACCCGAGGTTCACAGTGCCTCCGGTAGGTGCAGGACAGAACGTGGGAAAGGAAGAGGGATGCCCAGTTTGGGATTGTTTGTGTTTTTCACAAACTGCCATGCATCACATTTGTAATTTAAAGCACTAACACCTAGAGCCCACCCAGCAGTTCCACTCCCAAGTTTGCACCAGGAGAAATGATGAACACGGTTGTGGAGGTCACCTTCAAGAAGGTTTACAGCACCGCTGTTCGCAGCAGCCAAGAATCAGAAACAACCCAATACCATTCAGCAGGAGAATGAATAAATAAGCTGGTATATTCACAGAAGGATCATTAACAGCCACATAGGTTTGGGTGAAGAAAGCAAGTCCCAAACAGACTGAAGTCAACTAAAGCATAATGTGCTGTTCGGACATGAATCGGAAGATGAAAAAGCTATTTTTAAAAAAATAGGGTGGGGGGGTGATAAACATAAACTCTAGCTAGTGGTTTCCCTCTGTGGGCGGAGGCAGGGAACAGGGCGGACAGGGGCCCGGACGGCAACAAGACTTGCTAGCAATGTTCTGTTCTCTGATTGGGGGGGCCGGGGGTCCATGAACATTTGTTTATTTACTATGTGTAATAGTGGAATAAACAAAGAAAATAAAAGGCCATTCATGATGCAATTACTACAGTGAGCCTAATGAAGGATTAGGATTAATCCAATTCTAATCACCAGAGGTCCAAAAAGATTAAAAAATAGCAAAGATAAACAGCGCCCAACAATAAATTCTATATGTGCTTTTCCACCCTAATGTACACATTTACAAGATGATTATATGTGATTGTTCTGAACCAACTTTTTGGTTAAACCACGAGGTGACGGTCCTCATGGTTACCGTGGCGTGGTAAGGAACGCGGGCTCCTCATGGCCAAACTCGGGTCCAAATCCCACTCCGCCATTTGCTAACCACGTGACCTTGGGAAAGTGGCTCCTCCCCTCAGACCCTCCCCTTTGCAGGCCTGTGAGATGAAGATTAAATCATATATGTAAATGTACAGAAAAACAAACATGCAGCATGTGTAAGGTATGTAAAAACGACACGCCTGTAATATATGCACAAAGCCTGGGACATTGCAGACACTACAAGTCAACCTGCCGGCTGAACAAATCAGTACGAGGCAGGCTTTGTGACAAGGCCTGTGTCCCACGTGACCCTTAGCAGGAAAGCGCAGTCACCCGCTGGAAGCGCATCCTGGTAGCGGATGGGACACACATGCTCAGTGTGGAGCGGGTAAAGCCCATGACCTCTGCCACTGAGCCTGGCCAGGGCTGGGAGTGCCGATTCAACCATGAGGGGCTGATCATAGGCCCTTCAGAAGGGCTGCTATAGGCCCTTCTATCTTTGACATGGTGATCCATCTTCTGAAATCCCCAGGCTGCTTGTACAAGCGGAGGGTTCCTACCTGCAGGAAAGTCAGGGCTGCTCTCTGCAGCAGGCACTCTGCGTAGCAGACCTCAGCATGGATTTCCTCTGCGGAGAGAAAACCAAAGCCCTGTGGCCGCCTGGGAGTCTTGGCAGGAGGCTTGGGCCAAATCCTCCCCACTCCCACTTCCCAAAAAAGCAAAGGGAGCCTGAGTCAGCACCCTCCCCATCCTCCACCCCATCCCCCAGGTCAGCTTGTGCAGTGCTCACCGCTGTTCTGAATTGGCTTACATTTCCTGCCCCCTTGTCTGCTGCCCCTGGTCCCCCGATCCCACCACCCAGAGTGTCTGCACAGGGCCCTCAGCCTGCTCTCTGCTCCCTAAGCATCACTGTGGCTGGGCTCCAAGACCTCGAGGTGTTGGGTCAGGCGAGGAGAAGGCGCTGGGTTGCATGGATGAACAAAGAAGCTGTGAGAGTAAGGGAAGGGAACCTAACACAGCCCAGGAGTCAGGGAAGACTTCCAGAAGAGAGGGCATTTGAGTTGAAAAAGGAATGGAAAATGAGAAAGCAAGCTTTCTAGGAAGAAGCCCAGAAGAACCAAACAACTGAGATGCTGGGGGACAGCTGAGGCACAGACGGTTGAAATGGGGGCGAGGTGAGGAAGGAAAGGGGGTAGGGGCAGAGGACCCTTTAGAGGGCCCTGAACCCTGGGGGAGGACTACAGATTTGGTCCTGTGGGTGGCAGGCAGCTACGGACGGTATGAAGGAGAGAATGGCACCGTCATATGCATTATTTCTTGCTGGAATCTTCTAGGTCTCTCCAGGTGGGGAAGGACATTTGCCCCTATATTGAAGAGCCCCAAATTGTTCATGGGTGGCTGCTGCTGCTTGCAGAACAGAAGACACCACGCAGGCACTGGCAGCTGGAACCAGCTCCTCCACTGCGCTCAGTCCCTCCCCCTGTACGTCAGCTTCTAGACCACACTCCCTCTGGGGCACAGGGGTCGATTGCTACTACAATCAAGCCAGTAAACCTAACTGCACACTCAATGCTGAGCCCCCTGGCCCGAGGAACAAAGTACATAGTCCTATGACAGCGTTTTCTTTCCTGGATTTCCAGGCCCTTAGCAGGTAATGCCATCAAGGAAGTGAGTCTCATTTGCTCTCCCGTCACCTGAGAGCCACTCCTCAAAGGGCCCCACGTTTGGCTCACAAGTGTCCCAGCATCAGGCCAGGGCCCCACCCCCTCAGCGGGACTGGGAGGATAACTGCCCCTTCCTGCCCCTCCCAGGCCTGGAACTGGGCTGCCTGGGGCCGCTGGGGTTGAGAAGACATCCTGCATGAGGCCACACCTTCTGTGAACTGATCCATAGTGGGGCGGTGCACGAGGCTGCTGAAAGAGTCTGTGACAGAGGACTTCTTCCGGTGCCTACAGAGAAAAAGGGGCCTCCGATCATTCAGGGAAGGTGAGTGAGGGTCCCAGCTGGGCTCTGACCCCATCTGCCTCTTCCATAGGACCCCCCACACACACACTGAACTCCTGGTGACTCCTCCAAATCTAGGGCCTTCTCACACTGGTGTCCCTGCTCTTCCCTCTGCTTGGAGCCCCTCCCCTCCCTCCACCGCCCCTGGTCATCCTTCACCAACCAGCTCTGGCATCACCTCCTCCAGAAAGCCCTTCCTGCTCCTCCAGCCAAACCCCACAACCCCTTGGGCACCATGTTGGATGTCACTGTTTAAGGCTGTCTTCCCACCAGGCAGTGTGAGCGTCCAGCAGCCCAGGTCTGACGATTCCCTGGGTGGCCAGCCCCCAGCACAGGGCCCAGCCTAGGGCAAGCACGAGTGTGTATCTGCTGAATGATGGCCACAAGCGCACCACATGCAGGGTCTATCAGTCATTAATGTACGCAGCTAGCATACACTGAACACCCGTTACACACCAGGTCCTGTGATGGTACTTTCCTTCAGCCTCCATGACAACCCTATCATCACACCCATTTTATAGACAGGGAAAGCCGGGTCCCCAGAGTGACTCGCCCAAGGCCAAAGAGTTATTAAGGGACAGCCAGGTTTTGTCTCTTCCCAGTCACGCCTGGCCCCTGGGAGCTGCTCGTGAGTGGCTCAGACAAGAAGGGTCCTGAGGCAGTGCTGACAGGGACAGCTGTTAGCACTTGGGGACACACCCTTTTAGCCGAAAGGAGCGGCATTCATCGCATCGCTTTAGGCACTGGGATAGGCCAGCATGACAGAAGATGGGCCTCGCAACCCCTCAGCCCCGCCCGCCCCGTGGCCTGACCTCTGACACAGCAACTGCGCCTCCTTCATCATGTTGCCAGCAAGCAGGATGTCCTGAGGGTCAAAGGTCATCATGGCCTGCATCTCCAGGATGGTGGCGTACGTCAGAGAGTGGTACATGCTCTCCTTGGTTCTGCCAGAGAGAAAGGACATGAGAGCCCCAACTCCTAGGTCTCCAGAGACAGCCAGCCCTGTGTCAACCAGCCACCAACCTGTCTCCCATCATCATGGGGGCCAAGGCGGGGCCAAGGAGGGGAAGAGACTTGCCCAAGGTCTAAAGGCCTCAGATCCCGGCTGAGGGGCTTTAAGTGACTCTCCAAATCTGAGCCTCAGTTTCTCTTCTGTTCCGTACAGAGAGCAGCAACATGGCTGCTTTGAAGGCTCAGTTAAAATTGGCCTGAGGCCACACTTCCCTTCCCTCAGCCAGGGCTGGCCCCTAGCCTTTTGCCCTGCCCCCCACAGGCGGAGCCCAGGCCCTGTCGGTGGGGTCTCTTCTGTCCTCAAGCTCCACCGCCGGGCTTGTCCAGTGCTTGTTTCCTGGACCTCCTCGCTGGCCTCCCACCTCCTGCCTCTTCCTATCCACCACCACCTGGCTGTGTCTCTCTCTGCTTAAACCCTCTGTGGCTCCCACGCCCCGGGAGATAACACTCAGTCCGAGGCTCCGTGCAGTGCAGGCCCTGTCCCGTCTCCAGCCCGGCCCTCCTGTGGCTTCCGCTTCTACCCTGTGATCTGGTCATATTCACGATTGAACCACACATGCTCTTCTCAAGAAAATCTCACGCTCTCCCTCCTCCCAGGTCTTTGCACATGCTGTTTCCTCAGCTTGAAATGTCCTTCCCCTACCCTCATGTCCCCTGACTGTCAAGGCCTTCAAATGCCTCCAAGGCCACTGGGAGCCCACAGCTCCCTCCTCAGAGAGCAGGTGTCTGTGACTGCACAAAGCCCCCACTGGACCTACATCAGCAGAAGCGCAGCTCTCCCCAGACCGCGGGCACCTCAGGCAGAGCTTGTGTGGGACACATCTCTGTCCTCAGCACCAGGTACTGGACCAAACCTCAGGCAGCAGGCCTTCCCCTCCAGCCCTCCATGAAAGGGTGTGCTGGGGCTGGGGTAGAGGGGTGGGGACGTTCAGTCTAACACATGGAGAGAGTGGCAGGCAGGGAGGGATGAGAACAAAGCCAGTCCCTCTCTATACTTGGGCAAGTCAGAATGTGGCTGGGCCTTCATTCATGCTTCTGCAAAATGGGGCCCATGATGCTGGCCCGCCCAGCTCCTTGTGGCGCTGGCTGCAGAGTATTCTTGCCTGGCAGACAGTAGGTGCTGCGGTGGTTTAGCTCCCTTCCCTACATCCCCTCGTTAATTAGTTATGAAACTCCTAAGTGCAAGGCTTATGCTAGGCCAACCTCAGAGCAAAAAGATGACTAAGGTTTATAGACTATTCTATTGTACAATCATGTGACTTTATGCATTTTCCTGCTTTTCTCATTCACAAAACACCTCTGTAAATTAACTTGCTTTTTTTTTTTTTTTTACTTCTGGGTTGCCCTCAGGTGATATTATTTGGAAGTCAAAGGTTTGGGAAGGAAACGAATGGCTGGTCCACCCCTCACCAGCCCCATCGGGACACCTCCTAGATCTCTGCTGGAACTGTTCCATCTGAGGGCAGTGGCTTGTGGCAAGGAGGCCACAGCCTGCGGTGAGCGCAGAGCTCAGGCTTCAGAGTCCCTCAGACACAGGTTGGAATCTTGGCCTTGCTAGTTACCAGCTGTGTGGTTCTGGTGAGTCTTGCAGCCTCTCTGAGCCTCCAGTTTCTCCTCTGTAAAAGGGACACAATAATCCTTCTCTCCCAGGACCTCCGGTGGCTTAAATGGGGTGCCATATGGCCAGGGATCAATACATGTGATTCCCTTCGTGTCTGGCCAGGGTCAAGAGTCATTACCCCGGAAGAATGCTTTCTCTGTCTGGAGGGGTCTCTACCCCAGCACATAGACCTATGCCCCTCTCCCCCAACAACCCCCTCCCACCAGACCTCTCTAATTCTCAAGGCCCTGCCTTTCTCTTCCTCTCTCCCCTAATCCCAACCTGGGCTCCGCCCACTCAACCCCACGTGCTGAGCCCAGTCTAGTGCTGGGCCCACAAGGAGAAACAGCACCCCTGCATGCCCCCTCCCCGCCCCACCCCGGTCCCAGGGAAGCTGGCAGGCAAAGTGGAATTTCCAGTCTGAGACCCAAGGCCACAGCATGCTCCTGGCCCTTCCCCAGCCTGCCACCTGGAAGCTCCCCAACTACTGAATGGACTGGGATTTGGGATACAGAGGTAGGACAACCTCCCTTACCTCAAACACTCCAAGTTCAGTTTGCATGCCATGGACTTCTGGTTTGCACACGCAGCATCCAGACCCCTGGGAGCAACAGCCCTCACCTCTGAGCTACACCAGCTATGGAACACTATGCCCACTGGGGTCTCACCTTCTGGGCTCAGACTAACTATCAAGATGAGGAGGGCACTGGAAGAGTCCTCAGAAGAGCTGGTGTTAGAACCACAGACTCCATGGCCAGCTGGAGGTCAGCTAACCCCAGTGGCCTCCAGCTCTTCCCTCCTCCACCAGTAGCCAAAGCTCAGGCCCTTGTCAGCTACTTGTCTGCCATCCTTGTCCCCATCATCTGGGTCTCCTGGCTCAACCCCCACTGATCCTTCCAGGGCACCCCTAAGACCCCACTTCCCAGGGCCTCTCTGGGCAGGCTGCACTCGGCTGAAAGGCAGAAACAGCACCCCACCCCCTCCCAAGTTTCTTTATTTACGTCACTGTAGTTCAAGCCCTCCTATCGCACTTCCAGGCCCTCTCAGACCCCACCTCCCTGCCCTCTTCTCCAGCCCAAGCACCTTCTAGGGGACTCATACTCCCAGCCATCGCCCATTCCTCCCCCTTCTGGGACCTGCTTCAGCTCTCCTCACTCCAACCGGGACAAGCGTCTCTGTTCCTCAAATACACTCGACCCCTCCCGCCATCACTGTAAGGCCTTTGCACAATCTGTTCACTCTGCCTAGAAATGTCCTCCACCTGGCTGGCTCCTTCTCATCCAGCCCATCTCAGCCTCAATGTCACTTCCTCCAGGAAGACATCCAGGGCTGGCTTCATGGTGGCATCTGTGCAGTGACACTGGGCCTCATGCCTAAAAAGGCCCCATGCTCACTTGGTTTAATGTTCTGCTATTGCTGTCTTGAAATCCTTAATAATTTTTTAACAGGACCCCATATTTTCGTCTTGCAGTGAGCCCCAGAAATTATGTGGCCAGTCCTAGGCCTTCCTGGTCAGCTGCTCCCCACGAGTTTGGGGTCCAGGTATAACTCCCGACACCCCTCATCGCTTGTTTCACTGAGAACAGCCCAAGCCTTGCTTGGTACTGCAGCCCCAGAACCAGCACACTGCCGGGCCCATGGAAACACTCGTGAGGCTTCGCTGAATGAACCAGAAACAGGTGCCCAATCACCCCTTCCCATGGATCACACCTTGACCTCATCATCACCCCACAGAGAGACTCTGCCTCTGGAGCCTGAAATGATGCCGCCTCCCGACCTTCCTGCTTTGGCTCAGCACTCCTCCCGCCCCTCCCCGCCCCAGCCTGTCCCCTCTTCCTGATGTCTCAGCTTACTTCACACCAGCTGCTCTCTTGTGAAATACTCACTGCTGAGCCTTCCAACCTCCTCCTGCACTCACGTAGGAAGCATGGCCACACAAATGCCCACTTTCCCCCAACCAACCCTGAAGGAAGCCACCAGCGACACAGGCACACTCTGAGCAGAAGCCACCAACCCCAGCCTGGCCTGTCACACTAAAACTTTTCCCCTCTCCTCCTCACCCCCAACACCAGCCTGCCCCCTCACTCTCAGCAAGGGGCTTTGCCTCTTTCCTCAGCAGAACCCCAGGGCATGGCATGAACACACTCTGAACTTCCTGCACCTGGCACACGCCCGCTCTTCCTCCTTCCCTCCTGCATGGTGGAGGAGGCAGGCGCAAGTCCTCCCACCCGAAGTGAACTCTTCCACCTGCTCGAGGTCTGAGACAGCCCCAGAGGCCATGGGTTGCGGAGCTGGGTGGGCCTGGACTTGAATCCTGGCTCTGCAACTTGTCAGCTGTGATCATTTTTTCATCAAGAAGACCAGAATAGAGTAGCTACCGTGTTCCAGAGACAGTGTTCAGGGACAGAAACAGCGTCAATGAAAATGAACTTGAAACAAAGACAACACTAGTCAACAAGTGACAAACTGAAGGAGCGGGGCAAGCGGGAGCTCTCTGAAGGCAGAAGAGCGTTAACGTCCCCCACTGCGTGGGGTTAGGACAATGAAAGGAGACACTTTGTACACAACAAGGAACAGTGAATGGAACTGAACACCAACAGCTTCCCAAGCTTCAATGGCTGTGACTGCGGAAGGGAGGCCGTTTTGAGCAAGAATTGTTTTCGGGAGACCAATGGCCCTCATCCGAGGTGGAGAGGTATTTCTGCCACCCCCAGACATTTGGCAACATCTGGAAACATTTTTTGGTTGTCACAAGGGGTACGGGGAGTGTGCTACTGACATCTACTGTGTAATGGGAAACTCTGAAATTCAGAAAGAAAGCAAGATCCTTTTCTGGAATGGGGTTAAAGAGAAGCTACGCTGCCTTCCATGTGTGGTAACAGGCGGCCCCGTGGGAAGACTGTCTCTCTGTGGCGCCACCTTCAGGACGAGGGGAGGTGGGGCAACCCCTCAACAAGGAGGGGCTGAGGGGGAGTTACTTAGGGACTCTGTGGTGGGTAAAGCTCCAGGGACTGGGTGCAGCATAGCATCTGGTTTTAAGAGTTTCCTCTGGGCTCCGCCTCCCTTCTGTTGGCCCCATGTCCGCAGGACGGTTTAGAGTTAGACCACGGGATGGCCCCGTCTTAGCTGGGCTTTAGGGGATAAGGAGACAGGCCAGTGTCTGCACTTGGAGTGGGAAGGACAGGCTCTGAGCAGCTGTACCCTGGGCAGCCTGGCCAGTGAGGGAAGGCAGCCACAGTCTGGGGTTCAGGGCCACGTAAGGGACAGGTAATGACCAGGATGGAAGTGGAGTCAGGAGTCTTCCAAAGACACTGGAAGGGGACCCTGGATGTTTAGGGACAGAGCAGGAAGAGGCTTGGCCTGCCTCAGACAATGGCCGCATTCTGGCTGTAGACCTCTGCTTGCCCGACCCTGCCCCACCTCAGGCCAGATCCCCTCAGTGGGTGCAGATGAGGTGTGGGGGCGGCAGCCGGAGCCCTGTTGTAAGGCGCATGGTGACCATCTTGCCTTGGAACCCCTGCCCCCCAGAAGCTGCGCCACTGACCCCTGCAGAACAATGAATGGGTCAGTCGAGACTAGAGAAATTGAATAGGCCGAGCTTGGGGACTTGGGGAAGGAGGACCCCCAGCCTCACTCTTTGCTTTTCCTGGAAGCTTGGGGAACCAGGTGTGGCAGAGGACAACCTAGAGCTGAAGAGAGTGGGTTAAGGATAAGCAAGCCACAGACACGATTAGACCCCACCCCCACCCTCCCACCCCACCCCAGAGTGCAGGCAGCCGGGGGTTCCCTGTCCAGGCTCAAGGAATGGAGGACTCTTCTCTGGAGAAGCTGACATCTGGGGCCAGACCATCCTGAAGTTGATGCCACCAGTTACAAGGCTGCTTGGCCTGGACTTTCCAGTTGGCCCTTTAAGAAACTCACTCCTAAATATGACCATGTAAACAGCCAGGGAACAGCAGGCATTACAGAAAGCCCCCAGGAGAAGAGGGTTCCCCCCATTAAACACAATAGGGAACCTGGGGAAGGCTGAGATTATGCAGGAAAAGAATAAAACATGTTTAAAAGAGATAATATTCTGTGGTAATAATAACAATAAATACTTATTCAAGTGCTTGCTCTGTGCCAGACCCTGTGCTAAGGACTTTCATATTCCAAATACAGATATAAAGAACTGAGAATATTCAGAGAACAATGAGGAGTAGTAGGAAATTAATCATATATGCTAATTACAAAAATAAAGAAAAGTCAGTAGAAGGATTTAATGATAAGATTGAAGAGATCTCCCAGAAATCAGGAAAGAAAAGAAAAAGATTAAACAATTTGAACTGGGGGCAGGGGTGATAAGAGGCTTAGAAGAGGCTGATCCAGGAAGTCTAACATCTGACTTAAAAGAAGCTCCGGAAGGGGAAACAGAACACGGAAGGATGATAGAAGAGAATCTCCTAGAACTGAAACACGGAGGCTCAAATTAAATGTACCAAATAAAAAGACCTACAGCCCTGGCTGGTGTAGCTCAGTGGACTGAGTGCTGGCCTGCAAACCAAAAAGTCGCTGGTTCGATTTCCAGTCAGGGCACATGCCTGGGACCAGGTCCCCAGCTGGGGGTGTGCCAGAGGTAACCTAATCACGTATCACACATGGACGTTTCTCTCCCTCTCTTTCTCCCTCCCTTCCCCTCTCTCTAAAATAATAAATAAAATGTTAAAACAAAACAAAACTACATTCCAGCACGTCATTGTGAAGTTTACGACTTGCAGAAATAGAAGAAAAGAGCCTACCTTTCCTGGAGAGGAATAAAGGTCACATGCAAAGTGAGAAGAACTAGGGTTCTCAGGCTATAGCAGAGAAAACAAGGCACAATACCTCCAAAATTCTGATGAGAAAGAATTATATTCATGCAACAATTTCTTAGGAAATTTCTAGAGGACATGCTCTGGTAAAATGAGGGAGGATACAAGAGAGAAAAAGCTAGGAGACAGCTGGGAGGGGCCGGGGACATGTCTGTCCTCCGGGGGACAGGTTGCCAGGGAAAGGAGGAGTGAGCGCCTCCCTGATACGTCTGAGCATTTAGGGAAAAGCTCGCAATAGTCGGGCTGACAGAGTGGTTGTAACGAGTTCAGGGAAAATGTATAGTAAATCAGGCAAGTAAAAAAATGAGACAATTATTAACTCTGGAAAGGAAATGCAGTCTTACAATGTATAACTTGTCTCTGGGGTGAGCATTAACTACATAGTTATAATAATGTAAACATATATTGTTGATTTAGCCAAATATTGTGATATAATGATAGGAGGGAGGTGAGGGAAGGGAGATGGGGCAGAGGTACAGGAAAGCTATTAACTTCTTGTTTACCAATAGATGACAACAGAGTGAATTTTATGGTATCTGAATTTTATGTCAATTTCAGTTTCTGAAAAACTGCAAAACATAAGTGAAAAAGAGCAGTATAAGCATATCATTGAGAAATAAGGCAGTAAAACTTAGAAGAATTAGCTAAATGACTGTGAGTATTACCCTGCTAGTCTTTAGCACTTCGGGAAAACAATAAAGGAAAGGGGCTGTGTTATCGGACTGGGAGAAGCCCCTGGTGGGTTCAGCAGGAACAGGAAATCAAAGTAGAAGAGGCCGGAAGAAGCTAAGAGGAAGGAAGTCACAGTGACCTTGGGGAGGGCCTGGCTGCTCACAGCTGTGGAACAGGGAGCCTGAGCCGTGTTAATGGGACTCCCAGGGGTCACTGTGACCCGGAAGGCTGAAGGCATTCAGTTCTAGGGGTCTCTCACAGAAGACCTCTGGCTCTCCATGACCCCGCAACCCCCATCCCTACACTCACACGTGGGCTCCCACAAGTGCACACACAAGCACACCTCCTACCCCCAACCTGGGCTGGAGACGCACCTGGGCTTGAGGTAGCTGAGTGCTTCTGAGAACTGGTTGGTGAGGAAGAGGTCCAGAGCGATCATGCACTGGTCCAGGGCCTCATGGAGGCTGCTCACAGCAGTCCTGAGGAGAGAGATGCACGGGTGTGATTCCGGCGACTTCAACCGCACTCCTGACCGGAACAGCCTCTCAGGGCCCACCTGACCTCCCTGGTGGGCCTTGGCTGCCAGTCACGAGCTCCTCCTGGCTGCCCATTGGGACACGAGCACAATTTGGACACACTTCTAAATGTTCCTAAACGCAGGAGAAGGGCAGAATAGGATGACATCTGAGATCTGCTGGAGAGGGTTGAGGGGGGCTAAAGACAGAGGGGCAAGGAAGACAGAGATTTATCTTACCCCTCACAAGGGTAAAGGGAATCTTTGTGGCCCTTCTGACCCATTGGGCTTTTCTGCGCCCCCCTGGGGGGCACAGCCCACCCACTAAATTCCACTTCAGTCCTTTTCTTGCTCCTTCCCCAGGCCTTCTCCGGCTGCCTCAGGCCAGCGCTCTAGAACCCCAGAGGCTGTCACAATGGGCTGCAGGGCGCGCAGCCTGGAAGGGCTGCCGGCCTGCTGCGCTCATGGCGCGCCTCCCCAACGGCACCTCCACCCTGCTCCAGTCCTCGCACTTCTCTATCCTAACGCCTTCCGACAGGTAGTTTGTCCTTATTTTTCTACTTATTTTGTGTTTATAGTCTATCTCTCTCCACTGAAACATATGCTTCCTGGGGGCAGGAGTCATTGTTTTGTTTCCTGCCATATCCCCAGCATCTAGTATCCGGCACAAAATGAGGTTTTCATAAATATCTGTTACGTGAGTAAATGAATGCATGAATGAATGAATGGGGGTCTAAGGTTAGGAGAGCAAATCTCTGACCTTTCTAGGTCTCAGCTTCCCCATTTGAAAATGAGAGGTGAAACTAGAAGCTCCCAAAATCCTGTCTGATGATTTTGAGAATCTCTCCTCTAAAGAGGTCTCTTTAGAGTGAGAGAAGCTTTCAAAATGGGCCTCGATGATCTTGCCGAAGGAGATCTTTTTCCCCAAAAATGAAGACAAAGTCCCTTCTCCACCAGGTAAACTCCTACACGCACCTTAAGGCCCAGCTCCAACGTCTCCTCCTCTGTGATGCTTCAGCAGATCTTCCCAGGCAAATTGAAACTTGTCCCATTCAAAAGTGAATTCTTGTTTGTTCTCCCAAACATGTTCTCCCCAAGTCTTTGATAAATGACACTCCCTAGCCAGCTCCTCGAGCCTGAAATTCCACAGTCATCCTGAACACAGTCCTCTGCCGGGCCTCTGTCCTCGACTCCATCACGAAGCCCTGTCAGCTCTCCCTCCTGAACGTCCCTTAGCCCTCCGCCCGCAGTGGCCCGCGCCCCCCAGTGCCGGTCTGATGGAAGACTCCCCCTTCCACGCCAGCCCCTCCCACGCCTTCGCTCTCTGTTAGACCATTTTATTCTGTATTTCATGTCTCTTCATTCTCTCCTTTGCTACCTCTTTGACTCTCTCTGTTAGAGTTGGAATAATTTCTTTAGATCTTCCATTTCACTAATTCTCTTTATTTCAATAGTTATATTTTTCATCTCCAGAAACTCCACTTTGTTCTTTTTCAAATCTGCTTGGCCATTTTGGGTGGTGTTTTCTTCCCTGCTTATTGTTTCAAGTACGTCTTTGATTTTTTTTTACATATATTTTTTAAAGATTTATTTTATTTATTTTTAGAGAGAGGGGAAGGGAGGGAGAAAGAGAGGGAGAGAAACATCAGTGTGTGGTTGCCTCTCACGTGGCCCCCACTGGGGACCTGGCCCACAACCCAGGCATGTGCCCTGACTGGGAATCAAACAGGTGACCCTTTGGTTTGCAGGCTGGCATTCAATCCACTGAGTCATTCCAGCCAGGGCTTTTTTTACACATTTAAAACACAATTATTTATATTCTATATGGCATAATTCTAGAATGTTAGCCTTCCCCTCTCTCTGAAAAATAAATAAATAAAGTCTTTCTGTAAAAATAAAAAAAGAGAATGTTTAGAAGTGTTATTCCCTCTAATCTGTCCCCCTCATAATAGCCAAAGTTTTTTTTTAATCCAAATATAATCATGTCACACTTTTGGTCTTGCACTTCTTCACTGCTTTCTCAGTACTCTTAGGATAAAGACTAAGTTCCTTTCTGTGGCCAAAAAGGCCCCACTGGAAGCAGCCCTAACCCTCTCTTCAGGAGACAGGGACAATGTCTTCCTTTGTGCACAGGGCTGAGCCTGTTCTGTCCGCCCATCCCGGTTGGATGAATCAATGAAGAGGCAGTGAGCATTTATGGCCCCAGGTGTTTAACTGGCATTGTCTCCTTGAGCCCACACTAAGTCCCGTGAAGTAGGTTATTACTGCCACTGCCGAGGAGAAGGCTGAGGCACAGAGGAGGTGACTTGGCCAAGGTCACATGCCCAAGCATGGGTTCTAACCCAAGTTTCTGCTTGAGCCAGCACCCACCAGCTCAGCCCCAAGGAGTCAAGTCCATTGTCCTGGCTTATGTCCATCTCTACACAGCTCCAGAGCCAAGAGCCTGCCTCCCATGTCTATGCAACACCCCAACCCCCCCAACCACCACCATCTTCACCCCCCACCAAGGAAGAGGTTCTACCTGTTTGGAGAACCTGGAGAGAAGGAGGCACAGACAGATGGACACACAACACAGAAGCATATACTCCCTGCCCTGGTGGCCCCAGCACCTCTTCTACTTAACTATAGTGAGGTGGGTCTGAGGTGGCCTCTCCCCTCTCCCCGCCCACAAATACCCCGCATCTCCGGCTCCAGGCCAGACCTGGGGACACAGAGCAGACCCAGACCTGGACCTGCCTTTCTGGAGCTCATGGGAACAACAGATGCAACAGATGCGGGCAGAGGCCGTGACAGCCAGAGCCCTCATGGGAACCACTGGGACTGAGGAGGCCCGGAAGGGAGGATGGGGCACGCAAGGAAGCTTTCTGGGAAAGATGGCACTGAATTGAGGACAAGATGGAGAAAAAAGGTCTAAAAAGGGAAAGTGGAAGCAAAGGGCTGGAGGCATGACTCCATAGTGAGGAGCAGGCCCAAGTCACAGGGCAGGGCAGGGAGACAGAGGCTCTGGAAGACCTGCTGGGGGAAAGAGGGGTGGGGGGGGCTCAGGACTTAATAACAGCATTAACAACCCCCCCACCCCCACCCCATCACTGCCAGGAAGTTATCACTGCAAGCTATCTAAATTGATGACTAATTAGTTCTCTCAATTTTCCCACCAGCCTGGAGAGGCAGGCTCTTATCTACATTTGAAAGATAAGAAAGTGAAGACAGGAACCCAGTCTGCTCCTCCCAGGAGCCTGGAAGAAGACAGAAATGCTTTCTGCAAAAGCAGCTTCGCCAAACCTTTCTCCTCTCCCGGCTGACTGAGGTCCCTACTTGTCCACAGGCTTTCCCTGTGTCTTCAAGGTCTTTCTGCTCCACCAGGCCAATATATTCTTGAGCTCCCAAGTGGTGATGGTGGCCTCTCCACTGGGCCTTGGGGAAGCAGAGGACTGGAGGGGGACCTAGGTGGGTTGGAACACAAAGCTGGAGGGTGACTAGTGCCAGGAGCGTTGGCATAGTCGGAGAGGGAGACTTGAGGCCAAGGTGAGAAGGGGGCTGGAAGCTGAGGGGGGAGCATCAGAAAGCCTGGAGCCACCTCACTCTCTCCTTCCCTCCCACCTCCCTGCTTTAATCTCCCTGAAAGCTGCTACCTTAGTGCCTGATGGGCAGGGCTGGGTAGAGCTGGGGGGACCCTCAGTCCCCAAAGCGAGGCAGAAAACTCCCCTTCCCTAACCCAGTCAGGGTGAGGTGGCTTGTGGGACAGTGGAGAAAGGGCAAGGATGTTATTCAGGGAGCAGACAGGGGTGTGAGCTGGCTTTTTACTTCCTGCTTCACTATTCAGAGGGAACTTTGGCTCAGAGGGTTAGTTAACACAGTATGTCTGTAGGGATCTGGTACTTCCAAAGTGACCTTTCTAAATTGCAAATATGGTTGTGACTCTACTTCCAAAGAATCCCCCTTAGCTCTGCATAAAGAAAGTACCATGTGGCATGGAGTGACGTGGCATGGCCTAGTGCAGCGTGGCCTTCTAGAGTTTTGAAAGCAGACAACCCTGGACTCAAGCCACAGCTCAGCAAGTACCACATTTTTCGGACTATAAGATGCACCAGACCATAAGACCCACCTAGGTTTTAGAGGAGGAAAATAGGAAAAAAATTCTGAAGCAAAAAATGTGGTAAAATATTTAATAACATAAATAACATAATATTTCACCAATGTAAATGTAAACACCCAGGTAAGCTACATTCAGACTATAAGACACACCCCCATTTTCCTCCCAAATTTGGGGGAAGAAAGTGCATCTTATAGTTCGAAAAATACGGTACTTGCTGAAGAAACATGGCAACATGCTTTACCCTCTATGAGACTCAGTTTTCCCATCAATGAAATGGGCGATGGGGAACAACCTCCCATTTGCTGTGAAGAACAACTGAGATAATGTAAAAGCACAGTAAGAAGTACTCAGGAAATGCAATTGTTATTTTTTCTAAGATTATGTATTCCCGTCATTTCTCTTACTGAACTTACTGTGCTTAAAACATTTCACAATTTTTCTTTTTGCCAGGCAAGAGAGCGAACACAGTCCCACACTACCACAAATGACAAATAGACTTACACACTGCTTTTATAATGAGACTAGATAACTTTAAAAGAAGGAGTATACATATCTTAAGACCCTGTGATTCTACTCCTACGGGGCAACCTAGAAGGACCCTCACATACATGCAAAGGAGAGTAGTATGAGAATATTCATGGTTTAAATAGCAAGACCCTGGGAACCACCTCAGTAATTATTACAGAGGCTGGATAAACAAGCAAATGGGGGTCCCAATGAGTGGTGGATCACCATCAGGGCACGTGGGTGCCAGAGCCGCAAGGATCTAGAAGGTTAAACCTCAGAAACCTGAAACCAAGTGAGAAAAAGCAAGCTGCAGGATGATTCATGCTGTGTGACCTCATTTGTATAAAAGTTTTAAAGTAAGAACTAACTACACAGTTTTAGCCCTGGCTGGTGTAGCTCAGTGGATTGAGCGCGGGCTGGGAACCAAAGGGTCCGGGTTCGATTCCTAGTCAGAGGACATTCCTGGGTTGCGGGCCACGTCCCCAGTGAGGGCCATGTGAGAGGCAACCATACATTGCTGTTTCTCTCCCTCTCTTTCTCCCTCCCTTCCCCTCTCTCTAAAAAATAAAAATAAAAAATAAAATCTTTAAAAAAAAATAAAGTAAGAACTAACTACATAGTTTTTTAGACTTACACACTCAGCAAAAGAATAAAAACGGACAAAAAATGATAGAACCACAATTCAGAAAGGCGATTATCTTTGCAGAGGTAAGTGGGGAAGAGGGTCTCCACCAGAGCTTCTTTCTCAAAAAGATGTGAAACACACAGGGCACGACAGTATTTTCTGGAACGGCCTGGTGGCAAAGGCTTGGAGTTCCCTTCACTGTTTGCTATATTTTCTGAAGGCTTAAAACATTTCACAATTTTTCTTTTTGCCAGGCAAGAGAGCGAACACAGTCCCACACTACCACAAATGACGCAGTCGAGTTGTCTACATTTGGGGAAATCGCAGGGGTCAGCACATCTGGAGTGCACTGGATAAGCGTCAGTCGGGGAGAACGGCCTTCCTGATCATGGTGTCTCCCCTGCCAGGTAAGCATATATTTCATGATTTTTTAAAGTATATTTTATTGATTAGGCTATTACAATTGTCCCATTTTTTCTTCCCCTTGATCCCCTTCCGCCCACTACTCCTGTTCCCTCCATTATTCCTTCGCCCTTAGTTCATGTCCATGGGTCGTACATATAAGTTCTTTGGCTTCTCCATTTCCTACACTGTTCTTAACCTCCCGCTGTCTGTTTTCTACCTACCATTTATGCTACTTATTCTCTGTAACTTTTTCCCCTTTCTCCCCAACCTCCTCCCCTGCTGATAATCCTCCATGTGATCTCCATTTCTGTGATTCTGTTTCAGTTCTAGTTGTTTGTTTTTGGGGTTTTTTAGGTTCAGTTACTGATAGCTGTGAGTTTGTTGTCATTTTACTGTTCATAGTTTTGATCTTCTTCTTTTTCTTAGATAAGTCCCTTTAACATTTCATATAGTAAGGGCTTGCTGATGATGAACTCCTTTAACTTGACCTTATCTGGGAAGCACTTTATCTGCCCTTCCATTCTAAATCATAGCTTTGCTGGATAGAGTAATATTGAATGTATGTCCTTGCTTTTCACGACTCTGAATACTTCTTTCCAGCCCCTTCTTGCCTGCAAGGTTTCTTTTGAGAAATAGCTGATAGTCTTATGGGAACTTCTTTGTAGATAACTCTCTTCTTTTCTCTTGCTGCTTTTAAGATTCTCTCCTTATCTTTAATATTTGGCAATTTAATTACAATGTGTCTTGGTGTGTTCCTCTATGGGCCCAACTTGCTTGTGATTCTCTGAGCTTCCTGGACTTGTGTGTCTATTTCCTTCACTAGATTAGGGAAGTTTTCTTTCATTATTTTTTCAAATAAGTTTTCAATTTCTTGCTCTTCCTCTTCTCCTCTGGCACTCCTGATTTGGATGTTGGAACATTTAAAGTTGTCCTGGAGGTTCCTAAGCCTCTCCTCATTTTTTTGAATTCTTGTTTCTTCATTCTGTTCTGGTTGAATGTTTATTTTTCCCTTCTGCTCCAAATCGTTGATTTGAGTCCTGGTTTCCTTCCCTTCACTGTTGGTTCCCTGTATATTTTTCTTTATTTCACTTTGCATAGCCTTCACTTCTTCCTTTATTTTGTGACCATACTCAATCATTTGATGTTATTTCCATGAACATCCTGATTACCAGTGTTTTGAACTCTGCATCTGATAGGTTGGCTGTCTCCTTGTCACTTAGTTCTTTTTCTGGAGTTTTGATTTGTTCTTTCATTTGGGGCATATTACTTTGTCTTGGCACACCTGTTACATTGTAAGGGGTGAAGCCTTAGGTATTCACCAGGGTGGGCAACCCACTTCACCAAGTTGTGGTGCTGTGTGTGGGGGGAGGGGTCCAAGAGGGAACAACGTTACTTGCTCAGCTCTTGCCCTGATTTCAGTCACTTCCCCTGCTTCCCACAAGCGAATTGCACCCTTCTGGGTGCTGCCCTGGTGATGATTCCTGGGTGGGTGGTTTTGTGCACATTCTAGGACCCTGTGGGCCCCCCCAACAAACTCTCCTGTGAGACTGGCAGTTTCTTCCGCAGCTGCAACCCCAACAGATTTTTACAGCCAGAGGTTTTGAGGTTTTATTTTCCTGGTATGGAACCCTGGGTTGTGCAGTCTGTCTCACTCCCCAGTTGTTCCTCCTGGTTTATCCACACGCGAATGTGGGACCACCCAGTCCGCCAGCGACCACCTCGCAGCGCAACTTCTCCACCTGTGCTACCAGTCTCCTCCCCTCCTACCAGTCTGGATGAATGTTTCTTCTTTAATTCCTTGGTGTTGGACTTCCATACAGTTCAATGTTCAGGCAGTTCTGATTGTTTTTTGTTTTTAAATTGGTTGTTATCATTCATTTGATTGTGTGAGGAAGCGAAGCATCTCTACCTACGCCTCCACATTGGGCTGAAGTTATTATTTCATGATTTTTAAAGTGGTGCTGATTGAAAGCTTGGTTTGTTCTCCACTGACCTTCACACACAGGGCCAGGCCCAGAAGGCCTCAGAGGTGTTTTCTGAGTGGCTGAATGAGCATCTATAGTGAAAGCGGCATGGCTTTGACCCAGCTCTGCCTAGACCCCACCAGGTTGGCACTAACCAGGGCAAGGGGCAGGGTAGATGGACTTGTGTGGCCTCAAAGAAAACAGGGACCTGCAGGGCATGCAGGGCATGCAGGGGGGCAGGTATGGTTCAGTAGGAGGAAGACCCAAAAGTGATAGAAGAGTGAGCTCACTGACCTGGAGGCCCACACAGGGCCAGAGCAGCCTAGAGCTGTAGAGAGGGTCCCGGCTAGGACCTGAGTGTGCAGGGAAGAGGGATGAATGTGGCTTCTAGTCTGGGAGTTCAGAATTCCTTGATAAGTGCCCTGTTCCACCTGCCTTCTGATCTGGAAACTACTTTTCTGGACCCCAGTGGGGTTGTACTCAGTCAAAGCTGGGCAGAAGAGACCTAAGCAGGCTCTAGATTTACAAAGACCAGCCCAGAGCAGGAAGGGAGCCACCAGCCCAACCTCCCAGTATTTTCCCAAAGAGGGACAAGAACTCTAGAAAGCAATGAGCATAAGGGTATATATATTCTTTTGAATTAATGTTTTTGACTTCTCCAGATATATTTTCAGAAGTGGAATTGCTGGGTCATAAGGCAGTTGCATTTTTAACCTTTTGCGGTAGCTCCATACTGCTTTCCATAGTGGCTGCAGCAATCTGCATTCCCAACAGTGCAAGTGTTCCCTTTTCACTACATCCTTGCCAACATTTGTTGTTTTTTGATTTACTGATGATGGCCATTCTGACTGGTGTGAGGTGATATCTCATTGTAGTTTTAATTTGCATTTCTCTGATGATTGAGCATCTTTTCATATGTCTATTGGCATTCTGTATGTCCTCTTTGGGGAAGTTTCTTTTCAAGTTCTTTACCCATTTTTCAATTGGATTATTTATCTTTTTGGTGTTGAATTGTATGAGTTTTTTTTTAATAAATTTTGGATATTCGCTTATCAGATATATCATCAGCAAATGTGTTCTCCCATTCAGTGAGTTTTCTTTTCATTTTGTTGATGGTTTCCTTTGCTGCGAAAAAACTTTTTAGTTTGATGTAGTCCTATTTGTTTATTTTTTTCTTTTGTTTCTCTTGCTGGAGGAGATATATTACAAAATATTACTACAAGAAATGTCTGAGATTTTACTGGCTATGTTTTTTTTTCTAGGATTTTTATGGTTTCAAATCTAATATTTAAGTCTTTATTCCATTTTGATTTTATTCTTGTGTGTGGAGTAAGAACATGGTCTTGTTTCTTTTCTTTTTTTTTTTCAGATATCTGTCCAATTTTCCTAACACCAGTATTGAACAGACTATCTTTACCACGTTGTATGTTCTTCCCTCCTTTGCAAGTATTAATTGACTATAAAGGCGTGAGTTTATTCCTAGGCTCTCTATTCTGTTCCATTGATCTATGTCTGTTTTTATGCCAGTACCATGCTGTTTTGATTACTATGGCCTTGTAGTATAGTTTGGTATCAGATAGTGTGTTTCCTCCAAGATTGCTGTGGCTATTCAAAGTCTTTGGTGGTTCCATGTAAATTTTGGTATATTTGTTCTAGTTCTGTGAAATACACCATTGGTATTGTGATAGGAATTACACTGTAATTATATTAATTTATAGATTGCTTTGGGTAGTATTGACCTGGAGAGTATTATGCTAAACGAAATAAGCTATTCAGGGAAAGACAAATATCATATGATTTCACTTATATGTGGAATCTAATGAACAAAATAAACTAACAAACAAAATAGAAACAGACTTATACATACAGAGAAAGACTGACAGCTGTCAGAAGGGAGGGGTTCGGGGGGCTGGGTGAAAAAAGCGAAGGGATTAAGCAAAAATTAATAAATAAATAAATAACAAAACCGCATAGACAACGGTATGGCGATTACCAGAAGGAAAGCGGGTGGGGAAGATAGGAGAGGGTAAAGGGGGTAAGTGGTGATGGAAGGAGACTTGACTTGGGGCAGGGAACACATAATGCAATGTACAGGTGGTGAATTAAAAACTGTACACCTGAAACTGGTATAATTTTATTAAATCAATGTCACACCAATAATTTCAAGAAAGAAAGAAAGGGAGGAAGGAAGGGAGGAAGGCCAGAGGAAGGAAGGAAAGAAGGAAAAAAGAGAAAGAGAGTAAGTCTGGGGAGGATAAAGGACTTGGCCAAAGTCATACAACAAAATGTCAAGTCAAGGCTCCCCAGTCGGCCTCCCACAGTCCCGAGTGTCCCCTGGCCACCCAGTCAGCCCTCCCACAGTCCCGAGTGTCCCCTGGCCACCCAGTCAGCCCTCCCACAGTCCCAAGTGTCCCCTGGCCGCTCCACTTCCTAGCCCTCAGCAAGGAGCACACACACAGGCCCTGTGGAGGACTCCAGCTGGCACCGGCCTGTCACCTCCCTGTTTGTGTGTTAGCCCTGAGGTCCTTGGCAAATATTGTCCCTGGTGGTGAGGCTCCAGGCAGGGCGGCACCCCTCCCAGCTCACCTGGGCCGGATCTCCACCCAGCAACCTCCCAGGAGTCCAGGCTCCCAGCAGTGGGCCCCCTAAGCACCAGGGCCCAGGAAATGCAGAACTGATCCTTATCCCAGCAGTTAGTCGCTGCCACTGCTCCAGGGGCAGAGAGAGTGGGGGCCTACAGGTTTCCTCAGTGGGCTGGGCAGGACAGCCACAGTGAAAGTGACAGCCCTGTTTCTCGCTGCACCCAGTGGGCTCAGCTGGTCCATTTCTTAGCCTTTTAACTCCTCTGAGCATCCCTGAAGATGAGGCAGTGTGCCCTGCCGGCGGGGGCTCTGTCATCAGATGGAGCTCGGTTCAAACCCCAGACCCACCTCTCACCTCCTGGGCGACCTAAGACAAGTTACTTAAGAGCCATGCCTCAGTTTCCTCCTCTGTAAGGGAGGTGACAATGAGCCCACCCACAGGTGTAAACGCCACGAGGGGAGGAAGGCGGCTCTGACTGTAGGAAAGGCCTGTTACTACGGACGAGAAAGTTGGGACCCAGAGGGGAGCGAGGACCCAGGACCGCCCGCGCCTCCAGTCTCCTGCGCGAGTTTCCGCAGCCCGCTCCCCCGCCTCCCCGCAGTGGCGGACGCGGTGGGGGCACGGTGCCGCCTGGCAGGGGCTGGAAGCCGCAGTGCGGGCCGCGGGGCAGGTGGCGCGGGGGAGGCCGGCCGGGCGCCCGCCCCACGCCCCGAGCCCAGCCCGGCCCGCAGCCCCCAAGCCGTCCCCGCCGCGCACTTACCCGGCGGGCAGGGCGCCCGGGGCGCCGGCCGTGGTCATCGCGGAGGGGGGCGAGCAGCGTGCCCCCGCCGGACGCCAGCTGCGGCCCAGGTGCTGCCACCGGAACCCCGAGCCGGGCGCAGTGCCGCGGAGCCACGGACGCGGCGGCCGGGGAGGGGCGCGCCGGGGGCGGGGAAGGCGGCGGGGCCGGGCTGGGCCTCGGGCTGCCCACCCGCGCAGTGGGGCCGCGGCCGTGGCCTGCCTGCTGAGTGCGCCCCCACCCCACCCCCGCACGTCCGGCTCCGACAGGTGAGAGCCCCGGGCGCCCACGGCCTACACCGCCCATGTCCGGGTACCCTTTCCGCGCAGCCCCCAGGGACCGAGAGCTCGCTCCTGTCTGTCTTGCACAGCCCCGCCTATTTGGGACCAGAAAGTTCTCTGAGACCTGTCACTCTCCCGTCCTCCACAGCTCCCGCCTAGCAGCGCCTGGACCTGAGCCCTTCATCATCCCATTGCATTCATTCGTGGGGGGCCTCTGGAATCAGGCTTGGATTTTAATCCCACCCACTTGCCCCCTGGTGACTGTTTGAGAAGACAAGAAGGGGAAAATAATGCGGTTTAGAACTCTCTCCTAGCCAACAGGTCACACTCGCCTTCCCAAATAATCCCCATCACTGCCATTTTACAGATGGGAAAACTGAGGCACAGCGTTGCTGTGACTAGCTCAAGACCACTCACCTAATAGAGGGCAAGTTGTATTGGAACCAGCTCTCCTGACTACAAAGTTCACATTCTTGCCTCTTGCCCCCTTGGCTCTTTCCCTGAATCTCCAGTGCCTTTGTGGAGGTCATCTGTAACACTTCTCAGATGCCCACTGATGCCCAGCCCTGAGGTTTGTGTCTAGGGCCAGGGTTGAAGCCCACCTGGTCTCCTGGCAGAAAGAACCACTGGCCCACGAGGAGTTAACCAGCCATCACCCCTGGGCCCCAGATGCTCCTAACCATGACTCATCAGACCACGTGGCTGCCATTAGAGCTGTCCCTTCACACAGGCAGGGGACAGAAGGAGGAGCACCGCACCGCACTGAGGGATCAGCCCTGAGCTCTAGAATGTCAGAGAGGAAAAGGAGGAGCTTGCAGAAGCAGCTGTGGTGAGAAGCGGGCTTGGACTAGGTCCAGGGAGAGCCAGGCCAAAAGGGCCTGGTGGCAGAAGGGGCAGGTTTAGGGGAGTGCTGTTTCAATCCCAACAGGCTATTCGCAAAGGTAGTGCATTCTTATCCTGCCCAGATGTGAGCAGAGGCGAGATGCTCACTTGCAAGGCTCTACGCCAACTGGGATTCTCAGACACAGACACAAAAAGATAATTAACTACAAGGAGCAGGCTATGATGACAGCCAGCATTGGCTATAGAAATCCAGATAAGGGAAAGTGCTACATAGGCTGGCGGGGTCTGGGTGGCTTCCCGGAGAAGGTGGGCACAGAGTTGACCCTTGAAGTTTAGGTCATTTATATACAGTGAAGTCGTGGGAACGGTGGACCGATGGGAGAACAGCATGGATGAAAGCATGGATGTGGGCAAAGGCACACCGGTGACAGCTGGAGTTTCCCAAGCTGGTGAGAAGACCAGCAACACATGTAAAGAGGGGCCTGGGTGATGTGGCTGGGGGAGGCGGCGGCCCTGTCACCTGTCATGCACTTTCGAATCTCTAGGCATTTGCACATGCTGTTCCCTCTGTCTGGAACACACCTTCCTCCCGTGTCACTTAACATTCATTCATTTAACCATGGGTCAATCCAGAAGTTTACAATGGAAAGGTTTCCTCCAAAGCCTTGGGAGGGACCAGGTAAATGAGAGGTTTTTTATATTACATTAACTTCAAGGTAAATCTTTACTGTATTCAATTAACATTTTTTAAGAACCTGCCATATTCTAAAACTCCTACTTGCCCTGGAGGTTTTAGTTCAGAAGGTGCCTCTTCCAGGAGGCCCTCCCTCCCTGGCTGGCTCAGAGGCTTCCTGGGCACACACTGCCCTAATCCCCTCTGACCTAGCCTACTCGCCCTGGGCTGACACCGTCTGCGTGTGGTGGCGGTGGGGGGAGGTTTGTCCGTGACTGCCTTTGCCATCAGACTGGGGGCTTCTGGAGACTCGGGCCTGGTGAGACGCCGCTGTGTCAGTGCCTGACGAATCACTCAGCACTCGGCCATTTCCCTCTGAGGTGATGCTGATTGTAATGACTGGCATTCACCAAAGGCTTCCTATGTGTCACACGCGTTAAGTGTATAACAAAGATGATCTCATTTAATGTTTACTTTAATGTCCACCTCTCTGAGCCTCGGTTACCTCCTCAGTAAAATGGAAATAATAACACTGCTTACTACAAAGGGGCATTTACATACATGATCAAGACTCATGTATGTGACATGTGCAGAGTCCTGGCTGGCCTGTAGCATGGTGCTGTGGAGGGACTCTGATGAGGGTGGCAGTGGCGGTACAGTAGATGCTATCGCTCTCCCCCTCTTACAGTGACAAGTGAGGCTCAGCCAGATGAGCAGCCTTTGGAGCTGTGTGTCACCAGCACAGTGACAGGGATACCAGAGCCACTTACTGGTGAGTCAGAGTGTCAGCGTGGCCCACCAGCCCTCAAGAGGGCCCTGCCCCGGCGGTTCCCAGCCCCCAGGAACTCTGGCCCAGTCCCAGCCCTGAGGAAGGAGCCTGAGTCACCATGATTTCCACCTCCCAACTCAGGTGACCCTGCTCAGGCCACCTGCCCATCCCCAACTCGGGCTGGCAGCCAAGCCCTGGGGACAGGAGAGCATCCTGAGTCCTGAGGCCCTTCCTCCCCTGCCAGGGGACCTGTTTCCTGGTCCTCTGTGCCTGGGACATACCACAGGGTCTGCTTTCCTCCCTCATTTCCCCCTCAGCCCACAGCACACACCGCTGGGCTCGCCGCTCTCTTTGGTGGCCCGGATGCCCTCTCATGGACCGCTTTCACCTGCACCACCTCTCAGCCTATGAAGGCCCTCGATAAACATTTGCTTAGTGAAACCTCCTCAGAAGGCTCCAGAAAGCTCTGCAGTAACTTTGTCTCCCCTCCTACAGGAGGCTTGGACCAAGTGGGACTTGGACTCAGGCCTAACCCTAGCATAGACTCAGGACGTGACTATTTAACCTAGGGAAAGAGTGGAAACAGGGGCCCCAGAAAAGGGGCTGTGAGCACGTGAAAAGGGCGCCATTGTTGTAGAAAGAGCTTAAGCTGTGAAGTCAGCCCTGCCTCTCCCTCTCTGCACCTCAGTCTTCCCATCTGTAAACCTGGGACAAATGTCCCGCCCTCTCAAGGGTTACTACCGAGCATTATGTGGGTGACCTCTCGCCGACCCCTTCCCCCTTCTCAGTCCCTTCCTCCAGGGCTTTCCCTGACTTGAAGCACCCTTATCCCCACTTCCTTGCCCCACCCTCACTGGCTGTACCCGCCCAGAAGCCCCAGAGCCCTCAGGCTCTAGGGCCGCCCACTCCAGGGAGCTGGCGACTGTGTTGTTGCAAGTGCGTGAGTCCCACCCAGCAGGTTACAGGCTTGGTCTCATTAATAATTCACAAGTAAGCAGGCTCCTCGACAAAGGGCTCTTGAAGACAGCTGTGACAGTCACAGCTCTTAAACGTTCCCTGGAGAGGGGCCCTTGGGGAGGACCTGGCCTGTTCCTTGGGCCAGCCTCCTCCCATCACTCCCAGCTCTGACCCTCACTAGATGTGTGGCCTTGGGCAAGTGACTGCCCCACTGTGGCCCTTAGTTTCCTTCTTCCTGTTCAACTTAAAGAGGAAAGATGGCCCTGGCTGGCGTAGCTCAGTGGATTGAGCGCGGGCTGGGAACCAGACAGTCCCGGTTCGATTCCCTGTCGGGGCACATGCCTGGGTTGCGGGCCAGGTCCCCAGTGGGGACCATGTGAGAGGCAACCATGCATTGCTGTTTCTCTCCCTCTCTGTCTCCCTTCCTTCCCCTCTCTCTAAAAATAAATAAATAAAAAATCTTTAAAAAAAAAAAAAAAAAAAAAAAGAGGAAAGATGACTGGACCAGGAGCTCAAGGGCCCTCTCAGCTCTGATGTCCTCCATGCTGGGATCTGAGCTCTACCAAAGTCTGGTCTCTAGGAGCTGCCAAGGGTGGGTTTAAGGAAGAAGCGCCGGTCAGACACAAGGGACCATAGCAGCTTTGATGGGAGGAAAAAGGCAGCACTCTACTGAGGGGTTTCTGGCATTGAGTACCATCTTGTCAGGGGCTAGGACGTGGGCTCCAGAGCCAGGAGGTTCTGGGCCCACCATGTCTACCTGTGCAGCCCCAAGCAAGTCACCCTACTAGCTTGAGGCAGGGCCAGGAGTGACTTGGAGGGCATGTGTGCGAGCCAGGGCTTACACCCCTGCTGACGCCCTGAACCAGTGACTTCATCTCTGAAATGGGGATGTTGATGGCACCCACTTCACTGGGTTGTTGCAAGGATTAAACGAGGTAATACCCATACAGCACTGGAAAAGGGCCTTACTGTTGTTCTTGGAGCTTCCGTTTCCTGACCTACAGAGCAGGGACAACAGGACTGTTGTGAGCATTAAATAAGTCAATGGACTTGGAAGAGCTTTGGGACCACGTAAGGCTGTCCGAGCAAGAGGGATGTCCCCTAAGATGTGTGCCCAGACCCGGCCAGGGCCACAAGCATGGAGCCACACCCTTTGGACACATATGATATACATTCAGGGCAGGTGTGCTATGTCGCACACCGCACACTGCCGGTGACCACAAGAAGGGGCACTCTGTCTCTCAGGGCGACTGGGATTATGGACAGAATGCCTTGGAAAGATGACCCAGTAACACCTAGACAGCAAACGTGTCTGACATGAAGATCAGTGGTACGAAGGTGTTCATCAGCATGTTTTCTGTAATAAAGATTCAGTTGGAAACAACCGAAATGCCCATCAACAAGGACTTAGTTCAATGGATTATTATGGATTTGTAGGGCGAACTACTTGCAGAGACTTAACCCGTGTTTGTAGATCATTTATGTGCCTGGACGGCTGCACCGTCTCCTAACTAGTTTCTCTGCTCCGGCCTCTGTCCCCTTGTTGTCCTTTCTCCACACAGACCAGACCCATTCGATCAGATCGTGCTGCTCTCCTGTTCAAAACTCCGCGCCCTGTTTCCTAGCACAAAAGCTGAAGTCCTCACGTGGCCGTGAGGCGGCCCTGCATGACCTGCACCCCATAGCTCTCTCTCATATCACCTCCCCTTTCTCTTATTCAAGCCTGGCTTCCTTGCTCTTCTCTAAGTAGCCAGCCCACTCCCACCTTGGGCCCTTTGCACATGCTATTCCCTCTGCCCGAAATGCTCTCCCCCCAAATACTCACCTGAGCACCCCTAACTCCCTTCAGATCTCGGCTCAAATTCTGCCTTCTCTGTGAGGCCCTCACTGACCAGGCTATTTAAAATGGAATTCCTGCCCTCCTACTTCAAATTCCTGCATTTGTTTTTCCATAGCACTTGATATCTGACATCCTGTATATTTTGCTGATTCATTTATTCTCTGTCTCTCCCCATTAAATTCTACACTCCACATGGGCAGGGATTTTTCTTTTTTTTATTTTTGTTCTCTGTTTCCAGTGCCCAGAACAGTGCCTGGCACATAGGTGCTCCATAAGTGTTTGCTATATGAATGAGTTTTCTAAAAGGTGCGAAAATATTTCTTAAAAGCAGAATTCAAAATTAATACTTAAAAACCCGTATTGTCTGTGCATTTGAGAAAGTATGAGGAGGCCTCAATTTCCTCATCCTTTAGAATGAGAACCAGACCTCCCTGGGCTGAGCTGTAGCAGATTGAAGGGGCCAATGCAGGCCAAGTCAGGGCACCATCAAGGGCAGTCCTCCATGTTATTACGGACCACTGAGGCAGCGGGGTGGCCAGGGATGGGGGGGCTTCTAGAGGCAGGGGCCTAGCTCAGAGGGTCTCTGGGAGAGAAGCTGGGGCTGAGGGAGCAGAGGGAAGCAAGGAGAAGGGTTACAGTGTAAGCGCAGTGCTGTGCGCTGAGCCGGTGGACATGCCATTCCCCTTTGACTGGCCCGAGCCCAGGGCCAGTGCTTGGGTGTGCCCTTCAGTCAGCCAGGTGTAAAGGAAGTACCCACCCAACCATTTTTTTGGAAAGACAGCAGAGTCACCTTCTATCTGAGACTTAGGTGCTCTATCTGGGGGAGGGTGTTCATGAATTCTTATAGTGGGTGGGTGCTTGCCAGAGCCGATCATTCCAGGGAGTAAGAAGAAAGGCGGAGGCTGTGGAAGGGACAGGCAGGGACAAACTTTATCCCATAGGAAAAGATGGGAATCAAAAGGAGTGAAGTATCTGCACAGGTCTACCTGGCCAGGGCACCTGATGGCCCAGCCAGTGTCCTAAATCCTAATATAATTGTCCTGTTGAAGGACATGGGGCAAAAATAGCCATTTATAGGGTAGAGGAATAATTTTACCTAAAAGGAATAAATTTCTGCATTGTCGTTCACCTGAGAAGGGCTGATCTTAGAAAAGGAAAGCAAAGCTTAGGAGTCTTGGGTTATGAGAAATTTCCTCCTCTCTTCTGGGAAGGAAGATGGTGGAAGACATACATTCAGCCCTCCCAGAAGTGGAAGTTCTTCAGGGATGCTCCTTCCAGGATGGGTGAGGGGCTTGGAGAAGGGCCATAGAATCATAAAAAATCTTCTATTACTCTTCCCTATTTCCCAAGGGACTCTTAAGAGGCAACAGGGGTTATTAGAATCCTGGGATCAGAAGCTTCAACATCATAGAATCTTGGAATGAACATAGTAAGTCTGGTAATCACCTCAGTGGATCTGAGACTCAGATCCAAGCCCAAGGAAGAGACACCAAAGCTGCCCAAGGATTCCAGTCACCAAACTACAACAGAAACATCCTACATGGAGGCATTGGAGAGCTCCCTGAGCTCAGGCTCAAACCAAGGGCCGCAATTCTGTCCACAGCAGCCCCAGCAGTCTGCCATTCTCGGAGACTGCCCCCACCCCCGCACACCCCGCCCCCTGCAAGCTGGGCCACTTAATTACTCTCTGGAAAGCAATCTGCTTGCCCACACTTCCCCCTTAGTTCCTGGTGCTGACTCCTACAGAAGCAGCCATAAGTGGGGGCACAGTTCTCCTACGGGCTGGGAAGGGGCCCTATTTGTAGGCCACGTAGGTGGTGGTCCACACTGTGTATAATGCATGGTTGTCATTTCCTTCTTGTTTCAGCTCCCAGCTACTGTGGACCCTGAGAAAGAAGATACCTACTTAGAACGGCTCCCTGTGGCTAACTGGGCTCAAATTTTAGAAACAACGCCTAGCAGCCATTTCTATACAGAGAACTCTCATGCAAAATGCACTGCAGGGAGAAGCCTGCTCTGAACTGCCAGCCTGCACTGTGTTCCGGTCATCTGAGGATGACCCTTATAGGGCAGTTCCTGGAATCCCAGGTCAACAAGCAGGACTGAGGCTTTTCCCAACCAATCAGAGTTGTGCAGCTATCACAGTTCTATCCCCATCAGCTTCTTCACCAACCAACTAGAGTGGCTCCGTGCCTTTTGGGCATCAACCAAAGCTGGACCGTGCTTTTTGGATCAATCAAACTGTAAGAATTAGAGCCCTCCTGTGCATGAGGAGGAACCAATCATGGTCCAGGGAGCGGGGATTTCTGTCTATATAAGCCAACTCACCCCTGGCTCTGAGAGCACACTTTTCCTTTCCACCAAAGGTTGAAGACTGCTCTTCCCCTGGCTGGAGTCTCACCAGAGCAGAGTGGGCAGACCTGTGCAGGGCACAGCAGACCAGTGCAGGAGCGGAGCGGAGCTGTCTGGCCAGAGAGGGGCCAGGCCCCAGACCTGCCTGGTCAAAGGGTTGCCTAAGAGTCAGGCTGTTTTCAGGGTGGTGCTGTACCACAACTGAGCTATTTGCACTAAATAAAGTTTCCTTTTTCACTGCACCCCTATTTGGTGATTCCTGTTGCTGTCAAACTGATGCCAACAACCTTCAGTCCACACTACCTAATCCTGGTGCCAGGAATCCCACAATTGGCTCCCAGACCTATTGGAATCCCCTGTTCAGTGCAAATACCTCTGAAGGAAGGTCACCTCGTACCAGTGCAAGAAGGAAGTGAACTTACATTTACAGAACACTGACTGACTGTGTCCCAGTGGTTGTCTTTCAGGTCCTTTACCAATGTGACTTCACCAGGTCTTCCTACTACTCAGTGAGTAGCTATGATTTTTCAGCTGAGTAAACTGAGGTTCTCATAGGCCAAGTAACTGAATCAAGGTCAGAGAGCCAATAAGGAAGCGGCTGAGCAGGGTCTGAACACTCTCCCAAGCTCTCCACCCATTGGCTAGGCTGTGGGAGACCAGGGAGCATGGTAGGTGAGGAAAGAGGTAGAGAAGTCCCAGGTCCCCGGCTGGGAGAATGGAGACTTGGGTTTTTGCCTCAGATGTGAGTCCTGGTGGGGGCAACTGGGAGCAATTAATTGCCTAAGTAGTTGAGTCCAGCAAGTTCCCTGAAGCGTAAAGGCACGTGTGTTCCAGCCCTCGTGCCTACTCCCTTACACAGGCCCTTGGAGGGCTGCCGTGGACTCTGCTTGGCCAGAGTCCCCTCTCTCTCTCCTCCTTACTCCTTCTCACCTCCCTCCCGTCACTAGTGATTCTTGATCTCACCTCCCAGCTTGCCCATTCACCACTTCTCAGTTCTTCCTTCTTAGTTTCCTTCCCCCCACCCCCTCCATTCTACTAGTCCACACCCCAGCATCTGCCCTGGATCATCACACCAGCCTCCCGTTCGGTCTCCCTGCCTCCAGCCACTCTGTGACATCAGCAGTATACACACAGTTGAAACCCACGAGGCCCCCTGGTGCCTATAGGACTGAGCACAACTGGATTCTTACAGGCAGGACAGGGCCCTGGCAAGAAACCCCTGGGGATACAGCCACCCCTCACCACCCTAGCCAGGGGAACCCACCCTCCTCAAAAATCATTCCCTGGATACTTCACAAAGCTGAAACACACCCTAAGCCCCGTTCTGGTCTGGGCTCCTGGGACACCGGGGCAGAGGAACACTGTCATCTCTCCATGTGTAGTGAGCGCAGAGACAGAAACGGGTGACTGTGACTCAGTGTCGAAATGGTCGGTGCACAAATTCCTTCCTCCGTGGTACAGCAGGGTCATTCTTAAATCTGTAAATCCCCCTCCCTAGCGCCCTCTGGTGGTTCCCAACACACTATGAAATCCCTGTTCTGGGCAGCCTGCTTCCAGGAGCCCACTGGCACTGATCCTCAACAACCCACCCCCTTTTTCTGCTCCTCAGGCGCACCTCAGGTTTGACAAGAGCTGTCCTCTCTGCCAGGAATGCTCTGGGCATGGTTGATTTTACTGTTTACCATGTCACCCCATTTTAAGCCTCACACATCATCTACCTGGTGTTTACTTGTTTATTTGCCTACTAGTTTAGTCTGTCTTTCCCACCAGAACATGGTCTCCTGAGAGCAGGGGCTTGTATGTGTGAAGTGATAGCATATCTGCAGCACCTCGTACAATTGCCTGGAACATGGTACATGCTTGACGATGTTTGTTGAAAGACTGAACGAGAGTCGTGAGAGGGAAGCAAAGATGCTGGAGCCCTGAAAGCCCCTGAGCCTGACTCAGGGGCTAAGTCAGAAAGCCCTTCTACGAGAGGTTACCTACGCTGAGCCTTGCGGGGTGAAGGTCAGGAGTGGAGGATGGCATTCCAGGCAGAGGCAGCCCCGGCGGCCTGGCCCAGCTGTGAGAGCACTACAAGGCCGGCTGGCATTGGTGGACAGCGTGAGGGTCAGGGAGTGATGGGGAACAGGCCTGGGCAGGCCACAGCCTCCCACCTTGAGAGCCTTGAACTTTAACCTCCAGGTGACAGAGAGCCATGAAAGGGTTTTCAAGCAGAAAAATGACATGGTCTGTGTGTGTTTTAGAAGAGATCAGTCTGAAGGATGCATGGAAAGGAAGAATCTGGGGAACTGGGAAAGTTAGGGGCTGTTGCAATAGTCCACAGGAAATAAACAGCTTTGGGAGACATCCAGGAGAAAAACCAGCAGAACCTGGAGACTGGGATGGCGGCAAGGGAGGAGAGGGATAACTCCCAGGTTTCGGGCTTGGGCAACTGGGTGGATGACTGTGCCATTTTCGGAAACGAAAGAACAGGAGGAGGAACAGGTTTGGGGCTGAAGATGCAAAGTTTGAAGTAGGGCTTGCCAGGTCTTAGGTGCTCATGGGATAGCCTTGGTGGGGGGCAGGCAGAGGGTCCTTCTCCAAGCAGACTTTAAATAGGAAAAGAATTGGGGGTCAAGACAGCTCAGAGAGAGATCAGGGCTGTCTCCTCGTCACTCTTTCATGGGAACACATCTAGAGACACCAACTCATCCAGGAGGTGGGGACAACTGGGGAGGTGGAGGTGACACACAGGAGGAGCTGACACATCTCTGACGGGTTGACCCGGGAGGGCCTGTGCTGAATGTAAGTCCACCCTAGGCCAGACCTGGGAACCGGGTTTCCCCCACACACCGCTGCCCCAGGTGTGGACAGCCCCGCAGCGGGGTGGTGTGCCTGCTCTCGCTGTCACCCTTCCACTCATGCTTCCCTGGGGAGGACCAGGTGCGTGAGGGGCGCCCCTGAGCGGAGCCGCGGGGGCTGAACCTGACCCCCCGGCCGGACCGAGGTCCAGCTCACTGGAGTTGCCTTTGCAGGCGGCCCGCAGGTTGCAGCAGGGGAAGCCGGGCTGGAGCGAATCGGAACTGGGCCGTAACACGCAAGCAGGGGGCACGTGGAGGTGTGAGCGGGGCTAGACTGCCCCTCCCCAGGCCCTCGGGCTGTTAACCGAGCCCCACACAACCCTGGCTCCACCTGTGCCCCCTCAGCGGTCCCTCCCGTCCGTTGTTCCCCAGCCGCCCCTCGGTCCCATCCGCGCCTCTCGCCGAGTCCCCGCCCCGCCCGGTACCTGCGGTCGCTGTTCCCAGGGGCCACTCCTCGCCAGGCGGTCAGAAAGGCCATGGACAGAGGCTGGACTCGGCGGCGGCGCTAGCGGCGCTCGGCGGCAGCCCCTGGACGGGGCGGGCGGGGTCGGACCGGAGGCTCCGCCCCGGCCTGGCCAGCGCCTTCCTGATGGCAAGGGAGTTGGTGTCGCCTCCCACGAACAGACGGGGTCCCAGGGCAAGGCCACTTTCGTCCAGCGCCATCAAGACCCGTCATTAGTCACAGGAAGACACTGAGGTCCAGGACGGCCAGGGATTTGCTCAAGGTCACAGAGGGTCAATGGTGGAAGCGCCAGGACTACCCCAGGCCTCTCCGCCCCCAGGCTAGATAGAGCTGGTCCCCCACACAGATGAACGCTGCAGTGACCAATCCTTTCCCTTCCGCCTAAGTACGGAAACTAACTTGCCAGGGCCGCACCTGCATGGAGTCAGGGTCTCGGGGCTGCTGCAGGTGCGGGGTGCAGGTGCCGGGTGCAGGGCCAGAGCGGCAGGGGCAGCAGGCTGGGCCCAGAGTGCAGGCAGCTGGCCAGGCACTGGGTCATGACCCTGTTCACAGACTCCCGTGGGAGGTGGTGGTCAGAGGAGAATGAGCCACAAGCGTCTCCAGTACCAACTTTCTTTGAAATCCCCTATTTTGTCTTAGGTCTTATGCATTTAAGTTTTAAGTAACTGCTAACAAGTAGCAGAATCAGCTCTGGAGCAAGGCAAGCCCCTGGCAGCACAGCCCAGCAGGATTCTGCCTGTGGCTCAGGGAAGGACAAGGGGCAGGAGAGCGCCTGGCGGAGGGATGGGAGAAGGATCACTCTGGTCTCGCATAAAGGATGGATCGAGGGACCCTGGAGACTTCCCTCAGTGAGAGTGGATGGGGCTTGAGCACCAGGCAGCAGCAGGGTGGCTAAGGGACCATTTCTGTCTCCTCTTCAGGTTTGTATCTAGATACAAATTGTGTGTCTAATAAATGGTGACTGATTCTGACAAGTAGGAGACACTCTCTAATGTGCTGAGCCCTAAGCCAAGTGTTCTACTCAAGTTCTTACTTCATCTTATGAAATACCCCCATTTTTACAGTTGATGAAACAGGTTCGGAGGGGTCAACTGACTCCCCCGAGACCGAGCTGTGCACGTCTTACACCCAGGTCAGTCTGTGCCGTCTGGTTCTTCCCCAGACCCTGCCTGTGGCCCACAGAGGGGCTGAGCATTGAGTAGGAGGCCTGGGCAAGGCAGAGGGAGAAGCCTCAAGGCTCATCTGGGCAGCATCTCCCACTTGTCCTTGGGAGGCAGCGGAGAAAATGCGGCCTTTCCCCCTTTCCCTGAGCACTCATGTCGGTCTTGGATCAACAAGGGCCCGAGAATGCTGCCTGTCTGACCACAAAGCTCGAGTTTCCGGATCTGGAAATTCCAGTTACAGTGCACCATGGGCCGCAACCCCTCAGTCCACAGAGCCTTGTCCAGCTTGGCAGCACTGGGCACTGCGGGCGGCCAGATTGTAGGCACGAGCACCACAGGGCCTCCGCAGCCTGCCTGGTCTCTTAAAGGCCCAGGACCCAGTCTTAACCCAGGTGGGATTAAAGTCCCACACAGCCTGAGCCCACAGCCAACACCGCTTCCTCCAGGAAGCCATCCTGTATCTCCCCAATTGAGGAATCACTTCCTCTTTGGAGGTTACATTTTTAAGTCTTTTTAAAAATATATCTTTATATTTTTTTCCATTGGAGGTTACATTTTTATCTTTTTCCTGGCATTTATCACTACCTTGTATTAGTTATTAATGACCATATTCGTCTCACTCTTCAGATCTCTCTCACATCTGTGTCTTCCATGAACCTTAGCACCACTGCTGCAGATGGCAGGTGCTCGGGGTTAAGTAAGTGAAGAGGGAACTAAGATGCATGGTCTCTGCTCGGTGGTGGGCGCTGCGCTGAGGGCCTTAATACACACTGCCTCTAATCCAGACAACTCTGTTTTGAGAATATTTGAGTCAGAAGTTTAGAACTGTTCCTGAGATCAGATTAGGAGCTGGGTTTGGTCCCAGGTTTCTCAAACTTCAGAGCCTGTTTCCTGTTCTTCCCCCCTCTTTCTCCCTTCATCTCCTTCATCAGTATCTTCATAATCACTATCACTTGTTTAAAACCATGTTACGAACGCGGCTGGTGTAGCTCAGTGGATTGAGCGCGGGCTGGGAACCAGGCGGTCCTGGTTCGATTCCCAGTTGGGGCACATGCCTGGGTTGCGGGCCAGGTCCCCAATGAGGACCATGTGAGAGGCAACCATGCATTGCTCTTTCTTCCTCCCTTTTCCTCTCTCTAAAAATAAATAAATAAAATCTTAAAAAAAAATAAAACCATGTTACGCATTATGGGAACCCTTTACCTGTGTTTCATCCATGAAACAACTCCATCAGGTGTTTTCTTTTACAACTCCAATTTCTACATCTGAGAAAGTGAGGCAGAGGATTAAGTAATTTGCTCACCACCACAGAGGCCAGGTAAGTGGCAGAGCTAGGGCTCCACCCAAGCAGCCAGACTCGAGTCTGTAGCTTAACCCCAACCTGTCTGTCACACAAGCTCTTAAAGTGCGTACGGCATTTACAAACCACTTCCCCAAAGCTTATTTGGATGCTCGTAACACCACCAATGTTTTGTTCTTGCCCTTGCTCTCGAGCCAGACTGCCAGGGTTGGAATCTTGGCCTCACCACTTGAGAGCTGCGTGTGACTTCAGGCAAGTTAACCTCTGCTTTCTCATCTTTAAAATGGGAATGATATCAGCACCTCTCAAAAGGGCTGTTGTGAGGACTAAATGAGTTCATGCAAACAATCCAGAACAGTGCTGGACACAGTGTACGTTATGGGTGCCTCCTACTATGTGATAGTTTTATTCATAATCAGAGGGGAATGTTCTGGATCAATAAACTTTCAACATGACCAATGTTTATTCCCTTTAATCATAGGCATTTTCCTAAAATGTGATTAGCTTTTCTGTCTTCTTAAAAATGGACATGACAGCCCTGGCTGGTGTAGCTCAGTGGATTGAGCGCGGGCTGGGAACCAGAGGGTCCCGGTTGGATTCCCAGTCAGGGCACATGCCTGGGTTGCAGGCCAGGTCCCCAGTGAGGACCATGTGAGAGGCAACCATACATTGCTGTTTCTCTCCCTCTCTTTCTCCCTCCCTTCCCCTCTCTCTAAAAATAAAAATATAAAAAAAAATCTTTATAAAAAAATGGACATGACAGCTCTTCGTGACTATCTGCCACGTAACAGGAACGAAGACTTTATATCCATCATCTTCCATCTTCACAATCCTGTGAAGTAACTGTTATCCCCACTGACGACCAAAGGGGTTGAGAGGTTTAACCAAAGTCACGTAGCTAGGAAATGGTAAGGCCAGAATTTAGACCCATGTTTATCAGAGTCGGGGTCTGGGTTCTTTCTACAAGGCCAGGAAACCCTCTCAGGAAGCTGTGAAGAATCAGGGATTTCTTTGAGAACATTGGTTATTGCTTAGGGCCCAGGGCTGCTGCATTAGGTCTGTTGCTCTTTGGTCTCTTAAGGTGAGCGAAAGGCAGCCTGGCGTGTGGGACAAGCAGGTCTCAGAGGCATCCGGGCTGGAACCTGGCTTGATCTCTGACAGGTTAGGGGGTCTTGGCCTAATCCCTCCCATGTCTTTATACATCATGTTTTCTGCTTTAAGTGGTGTGAGGAGCAAGTGGGGGAATATATTGGCAGCCTCATCGCCAGGCCCAGAGAAGTTCCTCAGTGTCAGCTACTTTTCCTTGCCTCTTCCTTCCCACAAAATACAGTCATGCACCACTCAACGATGTTTGGGTCAATGATGCATATGACAATGGCCTCATACGATAATAATGAAGCTGAATTTCCTGTAAGAAACGGGAGGGTAGGTGGTTCAGGACGAATTTTGTTCTCTGGCGGGAGCAGTGCCTGCGGGGCGTGGCGACAGGTCCCTCTCTCTCACCGCACCTCCCGTTTGCGCGCACGCGCTACGTCCCAGTCAGTCAGTCACCGACAGGTTTCGGCGCAGCGGAGCCTGGCCCCCGGCACTCCACAGTCAGAGGGAGCGACAGCCCTCGCAGACCTGGTTTGGCGGCCTTCTGAGTACCTTGCCGTACATTCTTTGCGGAGGACCGAAGGCCCTGTACAAGGACACAGGTCCAAGGACTTACTGTGACAGGCAGTAGGGGCCACTGCCGCTTCAGTTAAAGCTGTCTGTGGTCCTGTGGACCCAGCCTGTCTCTGCACTTCGGAAGTATTTTCAGGTTGCAATGATGTAAAGCACAGATAAATCGTATTTCTTCCATCAGTTCAATGCCAGAGAAAGCCCTTTGTGCCAGACAGGGTCAATGGGTCAATGGAGCCAAAACCAAATTTCCAGCGTCAGTATACTGAGTTTTTAATTAACACCCTTTCCATGTTAAACACCCTTTTTTAAAGTTCCTTAATCTGACCACTGTGCCAACATGTATTAGCCAAAATCACATTGCTCTGAAAACCCTCTATGTTCCTTTATCTCTCCATCCTGGTTTCTTAAAAAAATTTTTTTTTAATTTTTTGATTATAGAGAGAGGAAGGAATGGGGGGAGAGAGAGCGAAGAGGAGAGGAGAGAAGAGAAGAGAGAAATATCGCTAGTTTATGCATTCATTGGTTGATTCTTCTTTGTGCCCTGACTGGAGATTGAACCTGCAACCTTGGCCTATCAGGACGATGCTCTAACCAACTGACCTGCCGGGCCATGGCCTCCATCCTGATTTCTTATTCCTACTGGTCCTCAGGCCCACTTTCACAGGAGCAGTGACTCCTGACAGTCACTACTATCGTGATCTACGCTGTACCCAGCCAGTTTCTCATTATTTCCAATCCCCTGTTCATGGAGCAGCACTGATCGCTTCGATGTTCTATTCTGACCCTGTTGGAAAGGAGAAGTGGGGAGGGCTGTGGGGCAGCGTTCACGAAGTCCACAGCGGTGTCCAGTGATGTCCTAGGCCTTCACACTCAAGCAACACTCACTGACTCACCCAGAGCAACTTCCGGTCCTTCGAGCTCCATTCATGGTAAGTGCCCTACTCAGTGAACCATTTCTAGTCTTTTATACCACAGTTTTACCGTACCTTTTCTATGTTTAAATACACTTAAATACTTACCACTTTGGTACAGTTGCCTACAGTACACAGTTCAGGTTTGTAGCTCAGGATCAATAAGCTATACCGCAGAGCCTCGCTGTATGGTAGGCTGTACCTTCTCGGTTTGGGTAAGTGCACTCTACATTTGTTTAATGACGAAATCACCCAATGATGTATTTCTCAGAATATATCCCCACTGTTAAGTGACACATGACTGTAACACAGTCCTCCCAAGTTCTGACTCCAGAGAAACCAGAGAGAGGCTGAAACTAAGCCCTTAAGTCTTGGGCAGCTGAACACATTCCATACACTTACTGAGGTGGGAAAGAAATATGGGTCTTTCGGCAAAGACACACCTTCCCCTCAATGAGATTATTTTTCTTGATATTAACCTGGATATCGTATTTTGTTGTGTATAATGCGCACTTCCTTGCCTAGATTTTTGAGGGAAAAAATAAGGGTGTGCATTACACAAGGCGAAATACGGTATATTACATTAGGCTCTACATTTCTTACTTGAAAAGAGATGTTTAAAAAATCAGTGGTTTTCAAGCATTTTCTCTTGTAGCCCCAAACATATTCAATAACAAATTCTATTTCATGATTTTGAAATGCTACTTATTAAAATACTGAAGTGAGTAGGACTTCAGGTTCTATAATATTGAATATAGATTGGTAATTACTGAAGATGATTACTGGTACGCAGGAGTTCATTCTACTGTACTGCTGTTTATATTTTTTCCATGCTGTTTGACTCTCTAAACTGACTTCATGACCCAACTAATGCGTTTTAACCTGTAGTTTGAAAAATACCAAGTCAGAGACTAAAGTTTTGGACATTTTAGAAGAATTTCACATTCTACAAACAGATTAGGGTTACCTTTATTTCCTTCAAGTAGCATTTTCTCAAGATTTTTAGAAAATATTTTATTTTTATTTTTTTAAATTTATTTTATTGATTGTGCTACTACAATTGTCCCATTTCCCCCCCTCTATTCCCTCCCGCCCTGCACCCCCCTATTCCCTGCTCTTTAGTTTTTGCCCATGGGTCATATACGTAAGTTCCCTGGCTTCCACATTTCCTATACTGTTCTTAACCTCCCCCTGTCTGTTTTCTACCTCCCGTTTACGCTACTTATTCTCTGTACTTTCTCCTCCTCTCTCCCCCTCCCATCCCCCTGTTGATATCCCTCCACACCTTCTATAATCCCTTTAACATTTCATATAATAAAGGCTGGGTGATGATGAACTCCTTGAACTTGACCTTGTCTGAGAAGCACTTTATCTGCCCTTCCATTCTAAATGAAAGTTTTGCTGGATAGAGTATTCTTGGATGTAGGTCCTTGCCTTTCATGACTTGGAATACTTCTTTCCAACCCCTTCTTGCCTGCAAGGTCTCTTTTGAGAAATCAGCTGACAGTCTTATGGGAACTCCTTTGTAGGTGATTGGTCTCCTTTCCTCTTGCTGCTTCTAGGATTCTCTCCTTACTTTTAATCTTGGGTAAAAATATTTTATTTATTTTTAGAGAGAGGGGAAGGGAGGGAGAGAAACATTGATCAACTGGCTCTCACGTGCCCCCTACTGGGGACCTGGCCCAAAACCCAGGCATGCGCCCTGACTGGGAATCAAACCGGTGACCTTTTGGTTTTCAGGCTGGCACTCAATCCACTGAGCCACACCCGTCAGGGCTCTCAAGATTTGTTTAAAGGGGAAAAAAAGCCAGCTTGCATGTTCGAGCCATTACTGATTAAACACCATTCAGAAATTAAGGTTATGAAGGAAAAGCCTTCTAAGGGGTTAGGGTTTTAACCTGAGTGTGATCGGTATCAGGGCATCCCCTATTGTAGGAGTGATAGGGGCAGATTTTGATTCTAGAAGAATCTGACTGCAGCATGGAGGATGGTTTGGAAAAAAGAAAGAAAAACAGATTGTGACGAGGAGATAAAAAGCTTTGGCAAAAACCAAAAAAACCAAAAAAAAAAAGATGCTGAAGACCTGAACTGGGGCGGTGGCGCTCACTGGAGAAGAGGTGGATCTGCGAGGATTTAAGACAGCACCGTTAGGGCACTGACGGTCTGGGGAGGGCGGGTCAGGGAAAAGGCCTGGTACACACACTCGGTAAACAATATGGTCTAGCAAAGGGTGGAATCAGAGCCCAGCCGCTGAGATGCTTCACCCAGAACTCAGAAACTGGGGAAAGTCTGCCTTAGAAGGAGTTAAACTGTGGAGTCCACGGACAATGGATAAAAGCAAAGATAAGCAAAATCACTCCAAGGAGACATTACAGCTACAGAACGAGCCAAACCAGACTATAACCTGATTAAACATATTAATCTAAAACCTGTGTTCACCAGAGGGACCCAGCATTGCTGGCCGCAGAGAGCGAGGAGCCTCAGAGGCAGGGGGCACCCAGGCACCGGTGAGGGAAAAGGTGTCTGTCTTGTTCAGTCAACTGCAGGCGCTCCAAGCCCTGTGGCAACAACTTTTACTGGAAACTGACTTTCCGGTCTCTACACCAGTTTCTGTGAATTGCTCAATAGGACCTCTTCTTCACTGGTGAAAATCAGGTTTTGAAACTGGAGGGTCAGACCGTGGACCCGGCTGGATTCACCGAGGGACTAAACACCTAAGTGAGGCCTCCTGGGAGCCTGCCTGCCTGCCTTCTGCAGTCAACAGAGTCCTGACCCCCGACTGCGGCCTGTGAGAGCTGTGCTCTTCCTAATGCCTGGGGCAGAATAAAGTGTCCTGGAGACACAGCCTCTGGGAAGCCTTCCCCAATCCTCTAGGCAAGAACTATTCTCTCCTTCCTCTGAGTGTCCCAGCATCCCCATCATAATCCTCCGTAAGCAACGTTGCGAAATTAAGTGTGAGCAGATGTCTAGCTCCCCTGCCACACCATGAGCCTTCTCCTGCGCCTGGCCCAGCACAGTACCCAGAACACTGCACCCTTAGCAAAGGTGAAAGGGAGTAACGATTTTCTCGCTGTGCTCACAATATACAGCTGTCGGAGAGCAGCAGGTGCACGGTAGAGCCATGCATCAGAAGTATTTTAATGTACGGTTTTTTGGTTTTGTTTTTTTCCAGCCAAGCAGAGTGACTGAGCATAGGCTCTGGAGCCAGCTGCCTGGGTTTGAATCCTAGCTCTGGCACTTTTTAGCTCTATGATCTTGGGGAAATTATTTAACCTTTTTGTACCTCAGCTTTCTCATTTGTAAACTGAAAATAACAATACCTAACTTAAAGGATTGTTGTAGATATTAAAATGAATCAGTATATAAGTATTTTAAATAGTATGGGCACATAGTAAGTGCTGTCTTTTAGCCTGCAATTATTACTTTTTAAAAGTTTATTCACAAAAAAGATTAGAGGTTCTTTACAGTATGAGGCAGAACCCACAGGTCAAGTATAGAACGACCAGGTTCAACAGCACCGCAAACTAAAGGAGCAGATTTAATAAAACTCACAGGAGAACAAAGAGACTCGGAAGTTGGCTTTTACTCCAGTGGTTCTCAAAGTGAAGTCCCTGGGCTAGCAACTGTAGCACCCTCTGAGAACTGGTTAGAAATTCAGATTTTTCTGTCCCACTCTATACCCACTGAAATCAGAAGCTCGGGGGTTGGGACTCACAACCTGTAGTTTAACAAGCCCTCCAGGTGATGCTAACGTTTGCAAACCACTTCTTCCCCCTCACCACCTAAGACGTATTACATATAGTCAGACTCTACAGGCTGGCAATTCTCCTAAGTCGGCCCCACTCTCCCAGGCCTCAGCCACAGCCACATTTAGGTCCTCACCATCTCACCTGAATGAATGCAACAGCCTTCATCTGCTCTTCCTGCCTTCTCCGGCTTCCTCCTAAAGCAATCTTCCAAATCACTCCCAATGAGATCTTTCACACATCAAATACAAAACTGGACTCTTTTGCCCACATGCTACTTAAATTCCTGCTGCTTGTTAGCACACAATCCTTGTCCTACCCACTTGTCTTTATACACAACCACGCCCTCTGCCTAGAATGCCGTCCCTTCATCTGTGAGGCCAACTCTTCAAAATCTACTCTGTGCCTACCTTTCCATGTATTTTTTTTGGTATCTAGTCATCTTTATTGTAATTCATGAATATATTAGAAATAGAACTTTAATAAAAGGCATCTAGGTTCTCATGGGCTTCTGCTTCTGTTCATTTAGCTATATAATTAGAAAACCAACTTTGAGGATGAAAAAGGCCAAGAACACCTTAGTTCCAATTTTTCACCTTGGGTATTCTAAAAGGGTTCCC
>PVJI01007729.1:0-76077 GCA_004026765.1 Micronycteris hirsuta | reverse complement strand
CCAACCCCACCTCCCTTCCCTGTCTCCCTCCTCCCCCTTGGTTCTGTCCATGTGTCCTCCATAGTGGTTCCTGAAAACCCCTCTTCCCATTTTCCCCTCCCCCCCGAGCCTTGTCTTCTATGTTACCCTGCCCTCCCCTTGTGTCTATTTCAACAGACAGACCAAATATAACTACCGGCCAAAGCAAATCAGGTGGACAGCCAGTGAGCCCAGGTGTTGGTGAGGAGACTCCTGCCCTGACCTCGGCGACAGGGTCTGCAGCTAGCCCCGAGCTTCACTTGGCTGTTCTGACACTGGCACACGGACTTACTTTAATAGAAAAAAAAACTACCTGTAGAGCCAATTTGAAATACATTTCAATTTCAGAGATTATCTATTTGGGGAAAGTACAATCCAATACTTGCTTTTTAAGGTATTGCCCCAAATTGGGCTCTTTCCATCTTCCAACCTGGGATACAGGTATAGGAGAATTAACAAATTATTCATTGTACATCTGTGGCAGGGTAGTTGAGTAAGGAATCTAGAAATTGCATTTAGTGCAAACTACTTATGATTTTATAGGTGCCTGTCGAACCAAAGAGAAGTGGAAAGGTGACTTGAGTTTTGAGTGAGTGTCCACATCGGAGCTTCTGTAGAGACCAGCAGGAGCTCCCATCTTGCTAACCCTCCTCAGTGAAAACCTCAAGAGCACTGGGACCTCTATTCCTGGGGTGAAGTAATCTCTCTTTCCAGATCTATGACATTGCACCCTCTGCTTCAGTTTTTTTTTTTTTTAATTCAGATCTTGCCCTGGCTGGTGTAGCTCAGTGGATTGAGCACGGGCTGGGAACCAAACGGTCCCGGTTTGATTCCCAGTTGGGGCACATGCCTGGGTTGCGGGCCAGGTCCCCAGTGAGGCCCATGTGAGAGGCAACCATACATTGCTGTTTCTCTTCCTCTCTTTCTCCCTCCCTTCCCCTCTGTCTAAAAATAAATAAATAAAATCTTTAAAAAAATATTCAGATCTCCCCAATTTTCCCACTAACGTCCTTTTTTGTTTGCTAAGGATCCAACCCAGAATACCACATCGCATTCAGTCATCAAAACACTAGGTTTTAAAAATAGACTTATCACATTAATACATGCACATGATTTAATAAAATAATAACAAAGTTGCACCAAAGAGAATAAAGTAAAGAGTCCCCCTCCGAGCCTCCATTCCCAATTCCAACCCTGGGTTTCCACTCTAGGTAATTTTTAGGTACACGCGAGCATACACAATTAAAACTTCACTTTAAGCCAAAGGAGGCGAGAAGGGGAAAGGCTGAAATCTTATTTCAGTATAGATTATAACACCGCACAAGCTCTCAGGAAAAGTCATAAAAACTTAATGCTTGTTTAGTTAGTTTGGATAATTATTGAGCCACAAACTGAACGCTGGAATTTCTTACCGTCAGTTTAAAAGATGGGAAAGGCTGTCATTGTCCCTGGCTGGACGGCCTCCGTCAGGCCACCCACAGTTTCCATGTGTGGCCGACCGATCCATTCGTCTCTCTGCAGGTCTGTGTTCCTGGCCTGCAGAGCAGACCCACTTGCTCGGGGTCTCCCCAGTGAGCCCAAGCAGCAGAGGGGTGAGGCTTGCCTCGGGAATTTCCACACAGGCCGGAGAACCCCCGCGACTCCTGGCCCTTGGCAGAGCTTCTGGGAGGCTGGGCCGTCTCTGGCTGTCAAACCTCAGCTGGCAGCCAGCAGCCAGCAGCCAGCAGCCAGCAGCCAGCAGCCAGCAAACCCCTGGTTTCCTCCTGGGGTTGGCTTCCTGGTCCTCATCACTACAGCAACGGAACTCAGGTCTGCGGAGATCTGGCCCCATCACCGCTGCCTGCTCCTGGGAACCTAAGGAGCCCCATGTGCCTGAGAGACTACACCGCCCACCCCCACCCCAGGAGCGGGGAGGACCCGGGCTTTGCCTTCTTCCTGAGGTGGCAGGGGACTCAGCAGTGAGCTTGGAGCTCAGTGTCTGGAGGCCAGCCTGGCACAGCGGCTTTGGAGTCAGTGGGCCGTCTAGATGGTGAACTCTTTCCTGGTCTGTAAGGATGGGGCAGAAATAACAAATTTATAGAAACACACTGAAAGCATGGCCTAACACAGGGACACTTCGGAAATGGCTTTTGAGTTAATGAAAGAGCACAGAAAAATAGAGGGTCTGCCCCCCTCCTATATCCTTCTGCCTGAAAGTCCCCAATGAGCAGGCAAAAGAATAAGGGAGGAAGGGAGGAGAGAGGGAGAAAGAAAGAAAAGAGGGGTGGAAGCTTGGGGTAGACGGAGGGGTGAGTGTGATCAGGCTGTCTCATAGAGCCTCAGGGTCATGCAGGGGTCTGGGACAGTCTGGGACAGTCCCGACAGTCCCGGACACCCCCACCCCAACAGGAGAAAATCAAGCTCAGAACTCCTCCAGCAGTCACCCGAATCCCTCCTGCTTTGACAGCTGAATGTCCACCCAGGGTGAAAGCATCCAAGCTCTTCCTGAGGTTGTCCTGTAGCATCCTGGAATGGATGGCGCCAGGACAGGGACTCTGAAAGGTCCTGGGAAAATCAGGGCTCAGATTCTGGGAGCAAGAAGACCTGGTCTTCTGAGTCCCTCTCCTGAGGGCTTTGCACTGGACCGTGTGTTTCTCTTCCTAGAAAGTGAACCCGGTGACAACCACTTCGACAAGGTCGGTGGAGGGGCCGCGTAGTACCTGGTGCACAACGGCAGATGCGTAAGGCAGACGCTCCATGTCCTGAGCGTCACTGGACGCCTCCTAGAAAGGCCAAATCAGGCGTTTGCTAAATGTCACCGTACATTCAACCCTGGGTGCCTAAGGAATCCTTATTCCTATGCCCACAGGACGTTCCAGGCAAAAGGGTGCCCCCTCCTTCCCCAGGGTGAGTTTACTGCCTCCCCTTGAGGTCCCTTTGTCTGCACCCCCTCCTTCCGAGTCAGGATGTGTTAGGGAGGCTTGAGAGGTCAGGGCCGGGCTGTTTGACCAACCTGGCCCAGGGTCTAGCACGTAGCAGGGGGGGTAAATAAATACCTTTGAAGACCGCAGGCGGGACAGCGGGCAAAGCTCACCGCCAAGCGCTGCGACAGATAGGCTGGACCAAGGCCCCGCGCAGAGTGGGTGACCTGACCCCTGGGGGAGGGGTTGCTCTGCCCCACTGCCGCCCCTCCTAGAGCACAAGCGTCCCCGGGGATGTTGATTGCGGCAGATGGGTTGGCGGCGGATGGACGGGGAGGGCCCGGGAGGGGGCTCCGGGCCCAAGTTCGCGCCTCCCTCCCCGCATCCCACGGGCAGCGGAAGCGATTATTCCCACCGGTGTCTGGCGGGGCCAGGGGCGGGCTCACACCCCGAGAGCCACGGGCCTCCCTGCGTCCACCCCTTTGATCGCCCGCCACCCTGGTCCCCTCCCTGGGCCCTGGGGCCCGTATAACCGTAGTCTGTGCCCCGCTCGGTGGCACACCAGGGTCGGGCAGCGATGGCCGCGGCAGGGTCCCGCCAGTTCCAACTCGGGGACAGCGCCGCGTTCTCGGTGTACCGGCCCGCGCACAACGGCGGGACTCTCCTGCCGCCCCCGAGCCCCACCACCGCGCTGCTCCCCGCGAACCCCTCGGGCCCCGGCCCCGACCACCGCGCCTCGGCAGCCTTTGCCGGCTTCCTGGGGAGGGGCCCGGGGCCCGCCGCACTGCCCCCAGCCGGCCTGGACCCGCCTGCGCCCCCCAAAGGCGCGGCCGCCCCGTCGGCCTCTCAGCGCCGCAAGCGCACGTCGTTCAGCCCGGAGCAGCTGCAGTTGCTGGAGCTGGTTTTCCGCCGGACCATGTACCCCGACATCCACCTGCGCGAGCGCCTGGCCGCGCTCACGCTGCTTCCCGAGTCCAGGATCCAGGTGAGCGGCGGGTCGCCGGGGCGCCCTGGGCGGAGGCCCTGGGCCGGCAGCCGGGGTTCCCACGGCAGCGCCCCGTGCCCGCGCTGGTACCTGAGCCGCGGTGACCTCGACTCTAAAGCAGGGACGACATCAGTCCCGGCTGCACAGGGACTTCGCGAGGCCTCAGTGAGGTGTAACTCGGGGGTGCCTTCGAAACCTTCGTTATTAAGTATGATCGGGGCCCCTCCGAGGAGGCAGGCTGGCTGGCTGGTCCCTGGAAATGGTCAGAAAGTAGAGCGCAGCCGGAAGGTGATAGGAAGCGGTTTCCCACTTCGTCCTGGAAAGAGAGGCAGATGAGAATGGCAGGCCCGACTCACCAAGTTACCCCTGGGCCCCAGGCCACTGTCTTGGCAGGTTTGGGGCCTGCACTTTGGTTCAAAAGGACGTAGCATCTTGGGATAGAGCTGGAAGCAGATGAGCTTGTCACCATTTGCAGAATCGAGTTCAAGGTGCGCTTATTGCTTAATTGAGAGCAGAATCCTGGCGTCTGGTGGTAAGGAGACGCGTGCCTGTTGCAGCCCCTTCGTCAGGGCACTCATTTTGACACGGCGAGAGTGGACTTGCGGCTCCGCACCCGGCGGGATGCCTGTGTCCGTCCGGAGAGCTGGCACAGAGGCTTCTTCCTAGGCGGGACACCTTCAGTATTTGCTGGGAAACAGGGAGCAGAAAAGTGAAGTCCATTCAGCAAAATACATGCCTCCTCGATTGATTTGACGGGGGACTACTTGTACTTTTAAAAACTGATTTTCTGAGTTATTTTAACATCCATCATCTTTAAGCGTAATAGCGTTGTTTCCTCCAAATAGAAGTGCTTTTATTTCCGTCCCCCGATGTGGAGCTGGGAGCTGGGGCATAGGAATCTGGAGCTTCTGATACGGAGTCCACCCAAAAGCTGTTTTTCTGTCCCCTTCCAGGTGTGGTTCCAGAACAGGCGTGCCAAGTCTCGGCGCCAGAGCGGGAAACCCTTCCAACCTGCAGCGCGGCCAGAGCTCCTCCTCCACCCCCCAGCGCGTGGAACTGAAGCGAGGCGCTTGCCGCCCCAGCTGCCTCTGGAGGCCGATGGGAACTGCCCGCCCGATTCCCACAGGGCCGCAGCGGGCAGCTCTGACCTTGGCTCCCGAGGTCAGCATTGGGACACCTGTTCGCTCCCGGAAGACATTGGTTCAAAGCTGGACTCCTGGGAGGAACACATCTTTTCTGCCTTCGGTCACTCCTGAGCGTTCGGGGACTCAGGATCAGCTCAGAGGGGCCACGACTGACTGGCGGCCAGGGACACGGCTGGATACTGTCCCTTCTGGCTTCCGTGTTAAGGACACATCCAAGTGAATCTTGATGATGGTTTTGACAGTCATCTGTCACCTGGGGAAGTTCCTTCCCTTTGCCTCTGAGCCTTGGCCCTGGCTCCTGTTTGTCCCCCTGTAGCCCCCGCCGGGGGTTCTGGCTGTTGTCACCTTGCGTCTCCAAACCTGCACGCTCGATTCGGTCTCTATCCCTGTTCCTTCTCGCCAGTGCTGTTTTTATTTTTGGACTGGTTTTTAACAAACTCGTTATCTTAACAAGAATGCCTCAGCTTGACTCAGTTTCCCCTTGGGCTTGACAGCTGCTGTCTTCTCATGCCTCCTGAAAGGTTTATAACCTTAAACTGTAATCCAGGGCTGTCCAACTTTGGGGTGTCTCTGCACCACACTGGAAGAAGAGTCGTCTTGGGCCACATATTAAATACATTGCGACACGTCATCACAAAAAAACTCATCATGTTTTAAGTGAATTTATGGTTTTGTGTTGGGCCGCCTTCACAGCCATCCTGGGCTGCAGGCAGCCTGTGGGCCGCAGGTTGAACAGCCGTGTAGTCTAATCCATCTCCATCAATCGTCAACCGATCACCAAGATTTGCTACTTTTTAATTTGGCCACGCAGCGGTAGCTCCCATGATTCTGTGTTCAGATGCTCTCAAGAGCTCCCTGCATCTAGGTTCTCAGCTTCCAAAAAATCACTCTATTAGGTCAGATAGGAAAATTGCAAAATAGGGGTAAATTTTTGGACTACTGAATTAAAATACAGAATTTGGGGTGTGGTTTTTAAAATTGTTAGGACAAAAAGCGTCAAATACTTTAGACTTTAACACATGACTGATTTTAAAAACTCAACACGGGATTTTAGAAAGTAAAGTTTAAAGTTGGTTAGAAAAAAGCAAATTAATGCAAAAGGGATAATAAAGACTCAAACACCCTCAGGACCAAATTAAAATAACGGTAAAAAAAAGTTCATTGAGCCCGACTGGTGTGGCTCAGTGGATTGAGCGCGGGCTGGGAACCAGAGGGTCCCGGTTCGATTCCCAGTTGGGGCACATGCCTAGGTTGCCGGCCAGGTCCCCAGTGAGGGCCATGTGAGAGGCAACCATACATTGCTCTTTCTCCACTCCCTTCTCCTCTCTCTGAAAATAAAGAAATAAAATCTTTAAAAAAAAAAAAGTTCATTGACTTCTTTAAGTCACATATCCAAAAGATTTTAATAAAGCCGTATGTGTAAAAGTAAAAAAAAAAAAAAAATTGTCTTTGGGAATCTGTAGTCTCCAACTGCCACCAAATTATAAAAACCTTTGGTAACCCTCAGATAAATGGCAGCCATAATCTACAGAGCAGACATGCAGACCTTCTCAAGGTGACCCACCCACAAGTTATGCCTTTGTCTCAAAGACACTCCTTTTGGTTTCTGGAACCAAACAAATACCTCCTTCAAAACACAGGAGACCCCCTTCTCTCTCAAGTCTGAAACTCTCACTAATTCCAGCTTTGTCCCTGTTACTACAATCCCTCCAACATTAATTACCCTTAGCACTTGCTACTGTACTCCTATGCAACTTGACTGGATTATTCAATGTTTCCCACAAATGTTTCATTGTAATTCTATTTAAGTAACTTCTGTCCTTTAGACAGTGCTTTGCTCCGGAGTTGTTCAGCATAATATATCATGGGGCCATGAAAAAATTTCCAAAAGAAAAACGTCTCTTATACCAGCAGGCCACTGTGCTGAGAAATTTAACTTGGTTGAAAACATACCTTTGGCCTGATCAAAATTAAGTCTCATGAGTCTTTTGGTTTCAGGAGATCTCTCTATCCCAATGTATACATTAAGAATGTATATATAAATTACTGTTTCTAAATTAGCCTGAGATAAGTTACTGTTTTGCTATTTTGAGGGTTTTCAAACTCCTGAAGGCCAAAGGAAACTGGGTGTGAGGTAACCAGAGGAGAGGTCTCTGTGTAAACTGCACTTCGGAGAAGTCTAATGAAAAGCTGTGGCGAGGGCCAGGACTCGTGTTCAGTGGTTACTAGGGGAGTCTGAGTCCTGTTGAGTGTCCTAGAGATTACACACGCCAATTGCGTGTATATTCATAGAGGTGGTATTCAAATGGCATGTGCCTCCCAGAGTAGCAAGTCCACTATTAAAAGCAACAAGGACATAGTTTGGGCTTTAGCAGCAGACTTGACTTTGGAACCTTGAAAACTGTTGGAAACCACAAATGAGATGATAAACACCAGCGATGATTTCCAGCATTGACCATGTGCCCAACATCAGGCTCAGGGCCGACTGTGGGGGCAGCCAGGTCTCCCAGGCCCCCCTTTGCGTTTAGGCTTGTGCCAGGGCCACACGAGACACATTCACTGAAAGACTGAACACTTCAGAGCCCACTAAGGGTCACATTTAAAATCAAATCTTGCAATTAGCTTATTAACTATAGTATTGCATTTATGCTGTTGTTTTCCCCAGGGAACACTTTTTAAAATTTTGTTACATGGATCTTCTAAGAACACTAAGTCTGCACTTCTTTCAAACTCCTGAGACCCTAACTGCTCAGTATGTTACAGGCATTCTCTGTTTAGTCCTCACAACTGCCAAATAAGGTCGGGGCTATCATTTAAAGACCAGGACACTTAGGTTAAGTAGTGGTTCACAACCACACGGCTAATCAAAATGACAGCCAGGACTCAAACCTAAGAGCAACTCACTCCGCCACTTAGCCACCACCACGTCACGCCTCCTATACTGGCCTGGCCTTATTCAATCTGGACTAGTGACGGGATCACAGGTTTAAAGGCAACCCCCTCATTAGAATTTCTACATCCACCTGATTACTGTCTCGTCTTTCAAAGTGATCATCATGAAAGGACATACTTTTATTCCGGTGCCACTAACGTTAGAGCTCGTTTGAGACTCTCATTTGTTCATACATTCCACAAATATTTGGTGCCTATGAACAGATCTTTTACCAGGACCTGGAAATAAAATGATGAGAAAACCAGAAACAGTCCTTCCCCTCATTGGGCAAAGGCAGCCAAGAATGCAAAAGAACTATAAAATCGCAAATGTGACACGTGCTGGAAGGAACGGTAGGAGGGCCTGGAGGGGACGTGTTGCAGCCAAGGGAAGCTTCCGAGGAAGTGATGCTGGAGGCGAGTAGGCTGCAGCTGAGTTACCCAGGTGAGGGAGAGAGGTAACCTGGGGCGCTGCATGTGCACACGCCCTGGGGAGGCAGGAGCAGGATGGAGAAATTGGTAGGGGAGGCCGGGCCATGCCTGGCTCTGAGTCTTGTACAAGTTCTGAATTTGTCCTGAGAGCCCTGAGACTTTAGATGGGGAGAATAAGAGCGATTCTGCATTCTGAAAGTATCACTCAGTGACAGCTGCTGCTGGGAGGAGGACGGAGGAAACGCTGGAAGCTGATAGAGCAGGAGCCGGTGCAGGCCAGGGGTGACCGCAGCCGGGCGGAGCCGCAGTGATTAGGAGGCTGCAGGAGGGTGCACGAATTCAAGGGAAAGCATGTGAAAGGCAAATCTTCTGGTAGATTCTCCAGGGTAGCAAACGAATCTGATATCTGAACTAATTACAAGCAATTCGGAACCGGATCGACCTAACCCATGATGTGCTTGCTCATTTGCTCAATTCGGCTTCCACAGCTTTCTTTAGAGCTGCAAAGGCTGTGGCAGTCTCAGTCTAATTCATGCACAGACGAGCCAGAAGGACTACTTTGGATTGTGCCGATTTCTTCTTCCCCAAACAGAAGTAAAATGCAAACGTGTTCCTGGGCACAGTTCCTGATGTCAATATGTGCTGGTATCAGAAGTCATTGACAGCACTTAAATATGCAAAATGGGTATGATTTAAGTGTGACAAGTAAGCCTTGAGAATGTAAAATGTAAAAAAATAAAAAATAAAATATACTTACCTAATGCTAGGTGGGACATACTGAAACCGACCTTTCACTGGGTCTATAGTGAGAACACTAACTTGCTTAGTGTCTTCCACAGTGACTTACCAGGGGTGGAAGAAAAATCCTCCTTAAGATAACATTGGATGGTATCGTCATTCAGAATAAATTGGTAATTAATCTGTACTGTTTCCCCTAAAAATAAAATTTAGTAGAAATTAATTTATTAAAACTTCCTAAGTAGAAGGAATACTTATCAGCTTATATTAATGAAATAAAAATGTAGACAATATTAATTTTCATAGATCAATTTATTTAGAATTACAAATATTAAGAATAAAAGATTTATGCTTTTCTTAATTAACATAACAGTTGAGCTAAATATAAACTCTGCACTAAAGTTCTGCAGTGGCACAGAATATGGAAGCATTTTTAAACTATACAAAAATTTCAAATGGAAAATAATCTTGTTTCAGTTTTATTATACATTAACATATAAAAAGCCTCATTTTATGAGACATCTAAAAGAATTAAAGCCACTTCTACAGCTATATCTTAAACTCCAAATCTGAAAACAATTTATTATATTTTGACTTTATAATATTCTATATTAAAACAAAGATAATTCCAAATACACACTTTTTACAAGATTAACATTTTAGGCAGGATTTTCCTTAAAAAACAAAACAAGAAAACAAAACCACAACCAAATACAAACCTTTTTTTTCTGTATTTCACAGCACTGGTTATTATATGTTTTCCTTATAAAATCTTTTTACTTTATAAATGGTACACTGTTGGATTTTAACCAGCAATCTGGTTCAAAATTTGTGCAAATAAACAAAAAATACGAAAATAGTGTGTTATCAGTCTTTCCTTTTTTAATAAATCTCATAACAATAGCGCTTGTTGCCCTGAATTGACAGGAAAAGACATGCCAAATCCACTTGCTGAAATTTAGCATTTTGCAAGTTACGTTTTTTTCCTGCTCCTTCATTTTCTTTCAACAAACAAAAGTTTCTTTTATAAATTATGATAAATTAAAATATTTATTATTATAAAATGATCTACAGAACCATGTCACATTGCAAGTATATACTCTATACACTCGCACAGTCCATATTCCCATCCCCGTGCCAGTGCCTTCCCTCGAACTAGGACTTCCCCGGTCTCATGATGCTCTGGCGAAGACTGAGCTGGCGCTCAGGTAAGTGAGCTAGAGATGTCATGTTCTAGATGGAACTTCCACGCTGCCATGCATGTGCACGAAAAGCCCGTGTTTCTTCGTGTTCTCTGTTACAGTTGTCTGTGTGTGTAGGGTTGAATTCATGCACATTAAAGAAAAGGGTCAATGTATTCTCCCATGAAATTATGTTCGGACATTTTCAGTTTAAAAGCTACTGACTGATAAACATACATAATACAAGCAATGCTACTGCAGCTGAATAATGACAGAAAAATAAATATAATGATGGTCAGCAATGCTGGTTTAAGAAGCAGTACAGTATATTAAAATGCCTTATTTGGAGGTTGAAATTTCCCTTGTCTTCCAGCAGCTGGGTTATTTGGTGTTGGAAGCCTACAGAAAGGAAACGGACTTCTCGCAAACAATGTCTATGCGGTTGGGATAACTGAATCTTCTCCTCAGTCTCTGTTCGTGTTATTTGCTGCAAAGGCATGTAAGTTTCCCATCTGGCTCAGGCCACTCTGAATATGTGCAACATGGATTTCTACATTATTCTGAAAGCAACTAAAGGAAGAAGAAACATGGTTAACCGCTTTGTTTCACAAAATTAAAAACAAATTTTTATTTATTTATTTTTATTTATTTTTTTTATTTTTTTAAAGATTTTTATTTATTTATTTTTAGAGAGAGGGGAAGGGAGGGAGACAGAGAGGGAGAGAAACAGCAATGTATGGTTGCCTCTCACATGGCCCTCACTGGGGACCTGGCCTGCAACCCAGGCATGTGCCCCAACTGGGAATCGAACCCGGACCCTCTGGTTCCCAGCCCGCGCTCAATCCACTGAGCTACACCAGCCGGGCTAAAAAAACAAATTTTTAAAAAGGAAGAGTTTAATGCTAGTTGGGAGACAGCTAAGATAAGGATCCTAGGAAAGGAATGAATCTCCCCTTCACATGAGCCTCGACTCTGTCAGAGTCATTGAAAAAGTGCGCTCCAAAGGAAGAGGAGCCATGGAGTGCTGGAAAGGGGACAGACTCTCTGACTGGGAATCTCTAGTTCCAAGTTGAACCTCCATGCTAAACCAACACCTAAGTATTATATGTCTTCCAATTCCTTTACATTAAAAATTCCATGTGAGCCCTGGCTGGTGTAGCTCAGTGGAATGAGTGCGGGCTGGGAACCAAAGGGTCTCGGTTCGATTCCCAGTCAGGGCACATGCCTGGGTTGCTCTGCCTATGTGAGAGGCAACCACACATTGCTGTTTCTCTCCCTCTCTTTCTCCCTCCCTTCCCCTCTCTTTCAAAATAAATAAATAAAATGTTTAAAAAAAAAATTCCATGTGAAGTTTCTATTCTATCAGACTGAATATAATCGAAAAGCTCTTTTACAATTTATTTAAAGGATACAAATTATATAAATATTGGGTTGGCCAAAAAGTTCATCAAAGTTGTTTTTTTTTTAAGATTGTATTTATTTTCAAAGAGAGGGGAAGGGAAGGAGAAAGAGAGGAAGAGAAACATCATGTGTGGTTGCCTCTCACGTGGCCCTCACTGGGGACCTGGCCCGCAACCCAGGCATGTGCCCTGACTGGGAATCGAACTGGTGACCCTTTGGTTTGCAGCCCGCGCTCAATCCATTGAGCTACACCAGCCAGGCGCAGTTCGTTTGTTTTTTTCCATAAGATGGCTCTAGTAGTGCTTAGTTACCTTTAACTTCATTCCAAACACTTCTGTTGCACTGCATTATAACAGCTGTCATATCAGCAGGCATTTAAAAAAAAAATCAGTTAGTGATTTTTTTGTATAGTCATTTTAATACTGAAAATGGAAAATATACACAACATTTTCTGCATATTATGCTTTATTACTTCAAGAAAGGTAAAAATGCAACTGAAAAGCAAAAAAAGACTTGTGCAGTACATGGGGAAGGTGCTGGGACTGAGCGAACGCGTCAGAAGTGGTTTGCGGAGTTTGGCGCTGGAGGGTTCCTGCCGGATGACGCGCCACAGTTGGGACGACCGGCTGAAGTCGACAGCGATCAAATTGAGACGTCAATTCAGATAGCTGACATACTCAAAATATCCAAATCCATAGAGTTATTGGTGAAAATGAAAAAACGTGTCTTTTATTTTTTATGGGAAAAACTAAATGAACTTTTTGGCCAACCCAATACTTCACAAATATGAATAATTCTTAAAACCTGTACTGGAAATCACTATGAATTTAATATAAAAACCGTTAGGGTGCATCTAATGAATTACCTGATATTAGAAGCATCTATTGTACTCTTGATATCATTCAATGAATCTGTGAGTGATTTGAATTCAAAGGAATTCAGGTCTCCTCCTTCTGCTAGACACTAAAGGAAAAAAATATTTCAAAATAAAATTGAATTACAGTTCAACTACAGACAAGAAAATACCTGATATAATCTATGTTATAATTATTTTAGCAACAAATTAGCAAAGTTCGTTTAGGTGTCAAAATTAAGAAAGTATTTTCTCTGAAATGTACCTTAATTTGTAATAAAATAGCTGTAAGCCTGGAGATTAAGTTTGTCAGATTTTCATTTTCAACACAGGGCTGTCCTGTGGAGGAGTTGGCATGCCGAACAATTTCCTGCGCTTCCTCCTCGCACCTGCGCCTCATGTCCGTGGGCTGGTCCGCGGGCTGGAGCCCCTGGTCCGGCGCGAGCTGCACACGGCGACCGAAACACAAGATGCACACTCATAAGGCCGTACCATTTGTGTGGTGTGCCTGTTTTCAGATTTGGATTTTTACCAAACCAGCATTTACAACAAAATGGAGGGGCACTCTTACTTAGAAGCTTTTTACTCCTATAATAGTTTTCTAGAGAAAAGAGAATTCTAGATAACTTTTTACCCAGATTCACTAACTATGGCTTATTCCATTTGACTTAACATTTGATCTCTCTCTGTGTATCTAATTCTTCCCCTTATACTCTTTTATCCCTAAATACTCGTTTGTATTTCCTAAGTACAAGGATATTCTCTTACATAAGAAAAGCACAATTATCATACTCAGGAAATTTAACACTGACATAATACCATTTTTTTTTTAAAGATTTTATTTATTTTCAAAGAGAGGGGAAGGGAAGGAGAAAGAGAGGGAGAGAAACATCAGTGCGTGGTTGCCCCTCACATGGCCCCCACCGGGAACCTGGACTGCAACCCAGGCATGTGCCCTGACTGGGAATCGAACCAGCGACACTTTGGTTCGCAGCCCGCGCTCAATCCACTGAGCTACACCAGCCAGGCCATAATACCATTTTCTAACAGACTATCGTCAAATTTCATTAACTGATAATGATGTCTTACACGTGGCTGTTTTCCCCCTTGAATCCATTTGGTTGCCATGTCTCTTTAGATTCCTTTATTCTGGAACACTCCCAGAGTCTTTCACAACCTTGATATTTTTTAAAGATTTTATTTTTATTTATTTTTTTGGAGAGAGGGGAAGGGAGGGAGACAGAGAGGGAGAGAAACATCAATGTGTGGTTGCCTCTCACATGGCCCTCACAGGGGACCTGGCCCGCAACCCAGGCATGTGCCCTGACTGGGAATAGAACCAGGACCCTTTGGTTCCCAGCCCGCGCTCAACCCACTGAGCTACACCAGCCAAGGCACAACTTTGATATTTTTGAAAAAGCACCAGCCAATTATTTTGTACAGTCCCCTCAAGTGTGGGTTTGTCTGTTTCCCTGTGATGCACCGAGGTTGCGCAGTCTGGACAGGAACACAGTGACGATGGCTGCTATGCCATGCGCCATGATCAGGAGGCACTGGTGCTGACCTGTCCCATTACTGTGATGTCATCTTTGACTGCTGGGTTAAGGTAGTTAAGTGCCTGCCAGATTCCCCACAGTAAAGGATTAGTAGTTAGTAAGTACTTGTGAAAGGATGTTTTGAGGCCCTGTGAAGATTTTTTTCCTCATCAAATTATTACCCACTACTTCTAGTATCTGTTGATGATTCTTGCCTTTACCAATTTTTCCTACAATGGATGACAAATGGTCTTTCTCATTCTTATTGTTCCTACTACATTCATTAGTGGGTATTTTACTGTAAGAACTTTTCCTTACAAATTAGTTAATTAATTATTAGTGGACTCATGGATCTTATTTTATTCAGTGAGTTATAATCTCTTCCTATAATTACTTATGCTGAAGTTCAAATGTCCCAGATTTGGCCAGTGGAGACCCTGTCAAGCTGGTTCCTTTTGATATATCCCCTTATTTTGGGGGCACATTGTACTTCCTGGCACAATGAAATGGCCCAGGCCCGTCTTCCACTTTCTCTGCCCTCGCTCTGGAGCCCGTCTCCTCTCCAAGGAGCCCTGCTTCCTTTTTTGGAGAACAGTGCTTGCAGACTGAGATTTGGGTGCGAGGCGTGTGCAGCGAGTGTATCAGGGTGTCATCGCTCTAGGCTCTCTCAGCACACATCCACACTTAGTTATACCCATATAAAAATAAACCATGAATTCATACAGATTCTTTCCTATTCTAATGTAATCTAACGAACCACAGGGTTTGTTCTAGTCTTCCCCATCTTCGACAGGGGAAGACCTGGCTCCCATTATTCTCAATATACTTGTTTAATCATCTGCTCAATCCTAGAATACAGAGTTTCAGAATTGCTAATCCTTTACCACTATGAGAGAAACTGTACCAACTAGAGTTCGATATTTGTTTAAAGTTTGGTTTACAGGGTATACAGCCAAAATGCTGTGTGGAAGTTACGTGGATTCGTGTTGCCCCCTTCGGTGTGTTTATGCTACCCCTTTGAAGTGCAGTCCGGCTCATTCGTGTGTGTTGCGTTTCAGAGTTTACCCGTATTTGTTGGGGAAACAAACACTTAGAAAAATGCCACTCCTCCTCACTTCCCCCTCCCTACTCCATTCCCAAATTATAATAGTTTCTGGCTTATTCTTCCTGTGTTTGCTTTTAAAAAAACAAAGCAGATGCGTGTATATTTTATTTCTGCTTACCCGAAAGGTAACATACTACATGTACTTTTATGCATGTTGCCTTTTTCACTGAATAGATCCTGGAGGGCCCTGTATCAGTAAATGGAGAGCGTCCTGGTTGGCTCTGACAGCAGCACAGTGCCCCGCTGTGCGGATGCGCCAGGCAGGGGTTAGTGAGCCAAGCCCCTGGGTCTGGGTATGTAGCTCTTACAGAGTATTTTGCAATCACCAGTAATGCCGCAATGAGTAGCCTTGTCCTCTAACACTTTCTAAAAAATTTCAATTGAAGTTTTACATCAATACATAAAAGTTCACAAATCATGAAGTGTGTGGGTTAATGAATTATCACAAATCAAGTGTGCCTGAGAAACCGGCACCTAGATTAAGAAAGTGAGCGTCGCCAGCCCCTCGAGGCTCTCCCGACGCCATCTCCCGATGTAATCCTCCGAGGGTAACAACCGTCCTGACTTCTGGTATCACGGACTGGCTGCTGGTGGCTTTCGAGCTTTACATAAATGGAATCATCCATTATATACATTCTTGTGTGTCTGGCTCTATCTGTTCAATGTTATATTTATAAGTTCATCCATGGTACTGTGTATAGTTGAGCTCATTCATTCTCATTGCTGAGTAAAATTTCACTGTATAATTTCATGATAGTTTACGGATTTATTCTAATATTGATGGGTACTTGAGTGATTTCTAATTCTTTTTTAAACATTTTTTTTCTTTTTTATTTATTTATTTATTTTCAGAGAGAGGAGAAGGGAGGGAGAAAGAGCAATGTATGGTTGCCTCTCACATGGCCCTCACCGGGGATCCGGCCCGCAACCCAGGCATGCGCCCCAACCGGGAATCGAACCGGGACCCTCCGGTTCCCAGCCCGAGCTCAATCCACTGAGCTACACCAGCCGGGGTGAGTGATTTCTAATTCTTGGCTATACTGAACAGTAATGCTATGAACATTCTAGTGTATGCCTTTTGGTAAATATTTGTTTGCATATATGTTAGGTATATACTTAGGAGTAGAATTTCTTAGAGTGTTCTCTCTGATATGTTCTAATTTTAAAATCAGTATTATACTGCCACAGGAGTATTATGAAAATTAAGTAATTTTACTTCATTAGATAATGAGCCTATCACAAATGACCTTGTATAAATAATGAAATTACACAAAAAGACTGATGAGCAACCCACTTCCGCTGTACCATCTGCCCTGTTGCGTTTCTTGACCTGCTCGGTCTGCACCTCTCAGAGCTGGCTGCTAGTCCGGAGGGAGAAACGCATTTGCTAGGACAACACATTTTTCTATGTAGTGTGTGCTAACTACTAGAAAAATAAAAAATAATGGTAATTGATGGCTAGAGGAATGAGTAAAATATACTCAGGGTTTAGCTGTGGGTCACCACTGTTCACTTCCCTCAGCTTAATTCTAGAGGATTGACGGTGTCACCTATGGCCGACATATGGGACTTATCAATGAGGCTAGTGTCCTAAAAAGCTAACTGTTTAAGAATCTCATATCACAAATAAAGGTGGCTTACTGGAAACATGAAACCTCTAAGAAAAAAATAAATGCAGGAGCATTCCAAACTCACCTCAATCATTTAATTCAAATTTTAGGTGAAACTGTTGAACCACATTCAAATATACAATTTTATGTGCATTATAATGATAACTCACAAATAACCCTATAATCTATGTGTTTGTACTTCAACAATGCACAGTTCTAATGTAAAGTTTAAAGGAGGAAGAAACAAAACTATATACACACCATGATCATAACTTAATGAGAAAAAGCATGTAAAAAAAAAATATATATATATATATAAAACTAAGGACGAGTAAACCAAAATACGTTCTTTCGAGTAACAGAATTAAGAGTAATTATTTTTCTAAATTTTTTTGGTGTGCTGTATCAGTTGTAATCCAAACAAAAGATAAGCTCACTGGATATAAAGCACTCTATGACGCTGATGCCATAAGCAATACAAATATATAAAACATGGTTCTGCTGAAGGATTTTATAAAGACACTGGCTTAGTTTGGATTTTCTACAATGTAAAGGTAACAGTATTAAGCTTCAAATGAGAAAGTGTAGAGGGCACAGCCCCCTCAAGGGAAATTCATGCAAATCACCCACCTCATAGCAGAACTGCTGCACTTTATGCAAAACTTTGTTTAGGTCCTTGTTCAACTGCTCAAGTTCTAGAACAATGGTGGCGTATCTCCGCTGAAACTCAATGCCAATGGGCATGGAGTATGATTTCTGAGAAGAAAAGAATCAGATTTTGATAAGGAATTTTTTTGAGCAGTGCAATTTAAATGATCTAATAAGAGATCTGACTTAACCAGTACCAACCAAAGGTTATCAAAATTGTCAACACTCAATGACATATTTCTCGTGTGCATAACATTATGTATTGCTTATTTATTTATTTACTTATTTATTTTTAAAAATATATATATTTTTTAAAGATTTTATTTTTATTTATTTTTAGAGAGAGGGGAAGGGAGGGAGAGAGGGAGAGAAACAGCAATGTATGGTTGCCTCTCACATGGCCCTCACTGGGGACCTGGCCCACAACCCAGGCATGTGCCCTGACTGGGAATCGAACCAGGACCCTTTGGTTCCCAGCCCACACTCAATCCACTGAGCTACACCAGCCAGGGCTATATTTGAATTTTTATAATATAAATTATTTTTAACCATAAATAAAACAAAACAAATAACAAAACATATTAAACCAACTAGATTTCTACAAAGTTCTCACATGCCAAGAAGCCAAGACAACATCAAAACAGGCCTCTATTTAGAAGTAGGTAACACTGCCCTGAGTGGGGTATACCGCTCAGTGGGTTGGGCATTGTCCTGCAAACAGAAAGGTCACTGGTTCAATTCCCAGTCAGAACACAAGCCTGGGTTGCAGGCCAGGTCCTGGGTTGGGGGCATGCGAGAGGCAACCAATCGATGTTTCTCTCGCAGCATTGATGTTCCTCTGCCTCTCTTTCTCCCTCCCTTTTTCTCTCTCTAAAAATAAATAAATAAAATCTTAAAAAAAAAAATAAGAGTAGGTAACACTAACCAAGCTAAGGCAAGCCCAATACTTTAAGGCGTGGAACCTGGCCAGTGGACAAAGTCCTAGCTAGTGATATGAAAGCGAAATGAATAAAGATGGAAGAGATGACTCGGCTGGTGTAGCTCAGTGGATTGAGCGCGGGCTGGGAACCAGAGGGTCCCGGTTTGATTCCCAGTCGGGGCACATGTCTGGGTTGCGGGCCAGGTCCCCAGTGAGGGCCATGTAAGAGGCAACCATACATTGCTCTTTCTCCCTCCTTTCTCCTCTCTCTGAAAATTAATAAATAAAATCTTTTAAAAAATTATTAAAAAAAAAAAAGATGGAAGAGATGATACAATTAATCAGAGAAAATGTAATGGAGGAACACAGAGAAAAAAGAAACAGAACTGATAGATAAGAATTAAAGTCCAGTAGGAAAGAAGCAAACACATTTTAATGTTTAGAATATATAATGTTACTATGTTATGGCTAATTTTTTCAATCTTTGATAGCCTATTCATCTGATAATTTCATATCAGGCCTATGAGTTAAATAGGGACCAAGAAGCTTGTTTTGGTACCTGTACATAGCAGCATGATCTTAGACTAAAATCTCTTGACATTTTTGGTCTTTAGTTTCCAATTCCATAAAATGATGGATCTGAATGAGATAATTCAGACTTTAAAAATTCTACAACCCTACAAGAGGATCTCTCCTCATTCAGTTATGTATCTACTTGTCCAGCCTCCCCTTGTACCACTGCCTCCCAGAGATGACTGAGGTTACAGCTCCCATTCCTGCACGTGTGACAGCTGTTGGCAATCAACTGTCACACTCTGCCCCCGGTCCAGTCACTGAGGCCTCCCTCACTCTCACATCTCCACGCCGTCATTCTCACTCCACTGGAGATGGTGTGGTACTTGAGATGAACTCCATTCACCATCCTATAAATCCACGAGCAAGTTATGACTTTCGACACAGTTCAACCTGAAACCTGTATACTTTTATTAATCAATGTTACCCCAATAAGTTCAATAAAAAATAAGCAAGACAAAACAAAATGCCAAAAAAAGGTTCAAAAACTTTCTTGGTATTTTCTACATAAAAATAAACAATTCTGATAAATTTCTCTAATGAATAAAACTGACTGTCATATTTCTGGACTGATTAGGCTAATAAAGTAGGATATAAACTGTCCAAATAACCTGAAGAGGCCAACTTAGTATTTCCTGATTTATTTATCCTGCACCACTTTTAACAACCTCTGTTAATATGACTTCCTTAGTTAGAGGCACCAAAGCTAGGGATTCTATACTCACGCAAACTCTCAAAGACCTAATATACCCATGAATCCCATTCAACTGTACAGTCAAGCGCATAACGAGGGGCGGGTTAATGAACTGTACTGAATTGCTCATTCACTTACCGTGTGTTCAACGTGACGAGAGCTAGTGATCAAATGAGGATTTAAAAATAACATTTATTTCAAGGTGTTCTTCCATAAAATATTTTAAAATCTTTAGATATAGAAGCCCCCACCATTTTAAAATTTGACAAGCAAAGAAAAAAGAAAAACCTTACCAATTTTTCTGCATCTGTGTTCATTTCCCTTAATTTCTTGATATGTTCCTTTTTAATCATGAGAATTTTTGATAATCTGGTCTATAGAGAAAGAAGAGATGTTTTGGAACAAATACAGGCATGTAAGTGTATCAGACATCAAATTTCCAACTTTTCACTAAGACATTTTAGCAATAGATTTTAGTGTTTCAATATAAATATAGCACAGGCCTTTTATTTTATAAGTCTGATTGGCTGACAAGAAAATACGTAAAATCCACTGTAACTAGGACATGTCAAAAGGACTAACGAGTCCACCTGAACAAATGGGACAATTCGTGGTCCAATAAGAATAACTGCAATGGATTGAAGCACAAATATGTTAAAACATATGAGTTCATATTGATACTTTGAAAAAAAAGTAACTTCTTTTAGAGAATGCTAGTGACTAAAGTCATTATTTTATAAACTGAAAAACAAAGAAAGAATCAAACATTTATTCTGCTTTTTCTATACAAACTAAACCATTAGGTAACCAAATAATAGATTAGGGGAAATCTTTCTTTATAGAATTCTTTCAGTAAATAGTGAAGAAGGGTTGATAGAACGAGAATAGCATCATTTTACAATCCTAATAAATGATGGACCTAGGATTGATAAACACTGCTAGCTAACATGATATTAAAAAAGAAAATAATATCTCCTATCAGAATACATAACCACCTATAAAACCAGTCACATAAAAAGAAGTAAACCGCCCTGGCTGGTGTGGCTCAGTGGATTGAGCGTGGGCTGGGAACTGGGAGGTCCCGGTTTGATTCCCAGTCAGGGCGCCTGCCTGGGTTGCAGGCCGGGTACCCGGTGGGGGCCATGTGAGAGGCAACCATGCATTGCTGTTTCTCTCCCTCTCTTTCTCTCCCTTCCCCTCTCTCTAAAAATAAAAATAAGTAAAATCTTTAAAAACAAAACAAAACAAGTAAACCAACCACATAAAAAACCCAAATCTAATCAAAACTATGTATCTAATGAGCAATTTACATAAAATACAAATAAACCGGAAAACAGAGATTCTGCAAAATCCAGACTACAGGAGACTCTCTAGGCAAATAATCCAGTTTCTTTAACAAATAAATTGTATGGGGAAACAGAGCATCCAACATTTGAGGGGAAATGAAAAATTTAAATGTCAACAGGATATCTGATACTATTAAGATATTTTTGTTAACTTTTTAGATGTAACAATGATATATTATATATTTCAGTTATGTTTCTTTAAAAAATAAGAGCCCTTATCTCTTAGAGATACATAATAAAATATTTACAGATAAATGATATGCTGTCTAGTATTCGCTTCCAAATAACACAAAAGGGAGATAGTAGGAGGCGGTAAAGCTGAAAAAGGACTGGTCAGGAGTTTTTTTGTTTTTTGTTTTTAATATATTTTTACTGAATTTAGCCAGGAGTTGTTAATAACTGTTGTAGCCAAAAATGGCTACATAGAACTATATTACACAATTCTGTCTGCTTTTATGTTCTTTAAATTTTTGATACAAAAATTTCTTAAAAATTGGCCTGGTGAGCTACGTTACATACTTGCTCACACAGACCTGTATTTACTGCTCAACAGGTCCAGAGCTCTGGACTTCTCTCCCTTCTTAAGTTACTGAGTTTTTATGAAAATTTGTGTGATTTTTTTTTTTTTGAAGTTGGAAGCAGTAAAAGCTGGGATGAAGGCAACGGTCTCTCTCTCCCACTTCTTGTTTGTTTTAGTTTTGTGTTGCTTATTTGTTTTTGATAGAAAATCAGTTTCCTTTTAATTACTTTCAAAACTAAGTTCTCTACAACAAAGCAGATAGATCTTTTTAGACTTTTCCAAATCCCTAACCCCAGGAATAAAAAGAAAATTTCCCCTCAAAAAGAAAATTCACTGTAAACTATGAATTATGAAACTTGCAAAATATTTTAATGTTTATTTTAAGAAAAATATTAGAAAAAGAAAAAAAAGCATATCCATTTATCCATGTACTTCAAAGCTTAATATTTACAAAACAAACCTGTTTTTTTCATAAAACCTTACATACTACAAAAGACAAAAGGCCTTTTATTTTTACCTCTCAGATAGCTTAAAATAATAATGGGAATCATTAAATGATTTAACTAGGCTTAATATATGTAGATTATGAAGTTAAGGAATGAAGCACTGAAATCAAATATCTAAACATCAATAGAAATATCCACACTTTAGCCCTGGCTGGTATAGCTCAGTGGATTGAGCACAGGCCTGCGAACCAAAGGGTCACGGGATTGATTCCCAGTCAGGGCACGTGCCTGGGTTGTGGGCAAGGTTCTCCATTAGGGGGACATGTGGGAGGCAACCGCACACTGATGTTTCTTTCCCTTTCTTTCTCCTTCCCTTCCCCCTGTCTAAAAATAAAAAAATAAAATCTTAAGAAAAAAATCACCAATACTTTAAGTCCAGTGGTACTCAGTTTTTGGCTCCCCCTGCTGGTGAATCAATCTCTCTCTCTCTCAGCTTTGTTTTCACTTTCACTATTTAAAGAAAGCATGTCTTTATTTAATTTATTTTTAGAGAGAGGGGAAGGGAGGGAGAGAGGGAGAGAAACAGCAATGTATGGTTGCCTCTCACATGGCCCTCATGGGGACCTGGTCCGCAACCCAGGCATGTGCCCTGACTGGGAATCGAACCGGGACTCTCTGGTTCCCAGCCCGCGCTCAATCCACTGAGCTACACCAGCCAGGGCTAAAGAAAGCATGTCTTTAAATAACAAGTGAACAAGTGTTCTATTTGTGAAAAGCATAACCTCTGGCTCTTTTCATAATTTAAACTTTTTATATAAAAATATCTTATCTACCTTTGGAAGACAAAAGGCAAAATAAAATTCTATACTGCAAGGAAATTTTACAACATATGACTGAGAAATACAGAATAGTATATACATGTACACAAATGACAAGACTTTCCCATAAAATAACATCAATTGCAAAAGGTAACACTGAATATTTTAATGGATCATGCTATATAACATAACACATATAAACTTTTTATTTTTATAAAGACTGTCCCAACCCGAAGTATTTTTTTTCTTTTTTAGTTTTTCTTTTCAGTCAAACATTAGACTATGATTCAAACTAAATAATTTAACCTAATTTTCAAAACAAAGGACTCATTACATACTTAAGAGTCAGGCTATTTAGGAAAACTGTTCTATTTGATAATTCTACACTTGTTTCAGTTTAGGCTTAGATCTCTTAATGAATGGCTATCTCTAGTCTCAGAAAGTTCCTCCTAACCAAAGAGCTAGCCAACACATCGCAACTGTTCAGTTGACTGATAATGGCATGATGCATTGAGATTACTAAATAAAAGCTTTATACTTATACAAGTTATTAACAGCTTACCATTCATAGTTTCACAGAGCACAGGCTAGAATGTGAGAGCCCTTAACATAACAAAATAATAAGAATCAAATCCAACAAAAGCCTAACAAAACAGACCTCTAAGTCTTTTTTGGCTGTTGTAACTTTTATTTTTAAGCTTTTATGGAAATAACAAAGTTCTTAAAACCAATGCAATGATAAAAAGTATTTAAATATTAGGTCCTAGGTAGACTTTCAACTTCAATAACACAAAAGACATTGAGTTTTTTAACGAACAGTCAAGATACTCAGAAAAATTCTTACCACTTGGATAAGGAACTCTACTGGAAAGCCACCCAGGGTTTCGGTGTCAGAGCCTGCAATCTTACTTCTCCAAGGCGACTGTCCTAACAAAGGGTCATTATCCTGCGGGAACAAGAAGGAATCATTTAACCACGGCCTGTTCAAAGGGAAGTATCTGATATTTAGGTGAAGAGTAAACTCTACTATAATTAATATTATATTAAAAATCCACTTTTCCAGCAGTGACGACCTCCCCACAACTACATGCCTCTCGCAAAGGCCTCCTTCGTCCCTCTCCAGAAGAGGAGAAGAGGAAACACAAGAAGGAGCGCCTGGTGCAGAGCCCCAAGTCCTACTTCATGGACGTGAAATGCCCAGGATGCTACGGAATCACCACCGTCCTTAGCCCTGCACAGACGGCAGTTTTGTGCGCTGTCTGCTCCACTGCCCTCTGTCAGCCTACAGCAGGGACCGCAAGGCTTGCAGAAGGATGCTCCTTCCGAAGGAAGCAGCGCTAAACCTACCCTGAGTCAAGATGAGTGGGGAACCATCCCAATAAACACATTTTTGGATACAAAAAATAAAAACAAAAATTCTACCAAAAATTTCCAGAGTTGAAGCAACTATTTATTTTATTTAAAATCTGACAACTCAAAATAATGTGGTACCTCCTGAAGTTGCTGTCATAGATGTATACATAGTTCACATTAATAATAACCATTTAAATTACTGATGACATTTTAAAAACGTTACCGTGGTTGGTGCTGGGAGAAGAGGAGTATAATGTAACCGTGGTGGAGTCATTAAAAATCGAGAAGGCCGCTGTTTTTGTCCAAAGGCAGCAATTGGCATTGTCTCATGAGGCTCATTACTCTTTGGGAAAAAAGAAAAGTCCACAAGACTTGTAAAGCTTTGCCAATCATTATATATTTCTGCATAATACACACTAGCTCATATGCTATGATTTATCAGGGGATATATTATCCTACAAAGATCAAAGGGCTAGAACTTAAGTCAGAGTATGAAAATACTATTTTGCTACCAAAAGATTGAACACATAAAACAAGAGAATTAAGAAAAGAAAAAGACAAAAAGATCAAAACAGAGGATCAAAGATTAATATGGAATATTAAAGTATTCTATGGCCACGCTTGGTTGTCTGTATGTTAAAGACTATCTCAATACTACCTCCTATAACTAAAGTCAATTCTCTGGCCAGAGGGAAATACTTAGGTGACCTCATAAAGGGAATTACTTTGATGAAACAGAAAGCAATTTTCCTTTTTTAAAAAGATTTTATTTATTTTTTGAGAAAGGGGAAGGGAGGAAGGAGAGGGAGAGAGATATCTTGCCTCTTGCATGCCCCCAGCTGGCGACCTGGCCAGCAGCCCAGGCATGTGCCCTGACCAGGAGTCACACAGGCAGCCATTGGGTTTGCGGATGATGATCAACTCACTGAGCCACATCATTCGGGACCAATTTTTCTTTTTTTGAAAAGGGAGGTTGAAAGATTTCATCCTTTAATGCAAAAACTTAAGGTTGTGTACTTAGATCTATATTTAGTCCAAATGTTCTCTCTTACTTGTCCTTTAAAATTATGTTTGATAAGGAAACCCTCACAACAAACAGAGTCCTTGTTTTTAAAAAGTTCATATCAGAAAAGGAAGATTCTTCTATCTTTGCACTAAGGAGATAAAGAAATTTTGATTTTTAATTTTAAGGTCATAAACCTTAAAAATCAAGTTTGTAACAAAGAAATGAAAAAGGGAGCCTAAGGGGGAACAATTTAATTTTCATAGTGCTTAGAGGCAAACAATTTTGTTATAATAAGTTCATTATTCACTTTTTAAAAACTTGTTAAATTGCATAGATTTATTCTTAAAATTATTTTAACTCATTAGAAAGGTGCATCATTTTCATGACTTTGCTAAATCATCCATGATCACGAAATAATGGCCCCGTAGCTTAACAGACTGCAAAGAAATTCGAAAGATCTGAACCCTAGTCTCATGGTCCGGAAACCAGCTCCACAGCCTGGCTGCATTACTCACAGTGACTTGTAATTACTGAAGTCTCGGTTCCCTACCCTGTGTGATTCTGGCGATACAACAGGAGAACCGATGTTAAAGTGCAAGATGTTACTTCATACTTTAAATATCATTTTGCAGGAGAACTACAACAAAACAGCTGGAATTAAAATGCTCTGCAGCTTATTCCCCAAGATATGTGATCAGTTCTGTCACTCTACAGTGCTATTGGTTGAGGTCCGACAGAGAAATGCTAGACTCTCAGAAATGTGCAAGACTTGAGCATAGTTCTGCCCCAGGGGTCCAGTGGGCAGGAGCTGGAACCCCTGAGGATCTTTTCCTCTGTGACCTGAAACCTTGATTCTATCATATAACACAATCTCTAAAAAAATTCTATATAACATATTTAATAGGCATAACATACATATATGAAATACTTACGAGAACTTCATAGTCAGGGATGGTATGGGTTCCAAGCCCTGCCCTATCAAAGGTTACTCGGTAAGTGGCGTTGTAAGTATCCACAGCAGCTATCTGTCCAGTGAACAGGCCATCGTGAACGCCGCGTAACCGTGCTGAGAAAATAACCAAAGAAGGCATTATGATGTTGGGAAGTTACAAAGAATTGTCAATTATAAAACTGCTCCAAGCATCTAATTCAAAATGTAGAAAGTACAGCATTGTTGTCTATTATAGTTTCAAAAAACAGTACGCACTTTATTTTCAGTTTAGAGAAAAAAGATTTTTAAACAAAAAACTATAAATGATGACCCCTATTTTGATATATGAAATCACGTATCTACCAAACTTAAAAGAAAATATTTTTAAATCATTGCTTTAAATTCTGACTTGCAAAAAGAAAAAAATCAACAAAAGAACTTTGGTCATTATGCTAATGAATGAAATGACAGGTGTAGCTCAACTTTAAAAAAAAGACAAGGATGCGGTGAAGAAAACAATGGAGATACTGGCCTGAGACTGCTCTCCTTGGAAGGCCTGACTGCAAGGGTAGCACCTGGGAACTGGGATCCCCAGAGTATTCCCATACTAATAAAGGCAGTTCCCTACGCCTAGACTGTTTGTGAAAATGATGTGACCTATGCTGTATACCCGCTTTCCTTCAGAAGTCTGGCATTCCAGCATGTGCTATGCAAGGGTGCCTACGCGAGCAGCCCCCAGTAAAAACCCTGGGGACTGAATCTCTACAAGTTATTTTGGTAGACAACACCTCAAGTATATTACTAGTTTTGCTGGACATATTAAGCAAGTTTGTGACACTGCAGGAAGGGGATTCTTGGAAGCTTGAACTAGTTTCCTCTGAGCTTTTGCTCTGCACACCTATTCCCTTTGCTAATTTTGCTCTGTGTCCTTCTCTGTAATAAGCCAAGGCCGTGAGTGCTGAGCTTTCTGAATCTTCCTAGTGAATTGCCAAACTCGGGGGACCCCTCACACAGATGAATTTTTATGTCACTATTATTTCAACGCAGTCTGAAATAACATCAGGAAAATCCAAGCAAACACCCAGGATGAGTGAAAAACATAATAGCATTTAAGGCCTTAAACTAGACAAAGTGACACATTTTATATGGATAAAAAAGTACAATACACAATAGCATAATAGAACACAAATATTTGATGTAAAACTGTTTAAAAGAATCAATTGATTAAAAAACCACAATTGTAGGATCCTAAAATATTGTCTTTCACAGATCAGTTAAGGGAAAAATAAACAGGTATATAGAAGATATAAGTAATAAATAAAGTTGAATAATCAAACATAAATACAGAAAGGGACTTCCAGCTATATGGCAGTATGGAGAGGTTTTTGATTCTTCTCTGTGAAAGACAAGTATAAACCTGTACAAGACTGTCAACGACAACCATTTCAGGGTATTGGAAGTGGATCAAATGCAGAGAACACTTAAGGGATGTTCAGTGTCGAAAAACTGCCAGCGCTTCAGGTCAGGGGAAGGCAGTGGCCTTTTTCATGAGGCTACTCACACCCCACCATCACCACCCACTTGGCTAGTAAAAATGGTTTTACTAGTGTAAAAGCTGTTCATGAAAACCAGCAGTGCTGTTGCAATATGGGGTAGATTACATGTGGACCAGTGGGTAAAAATCTGTGACTTTGCCAGTTAAAAGTGATGAACTTAATCAGGAAAGAAAAAGAAAAACTCACAGCTTTTGTGAGCCCACGGGGTAGGCCTGGCTGTGCTGAATGGCAGAATAGCCAAAAATGTAACAGGGAGATCCTGGAAACCAGAAAGCCATAAAAGGGCTGACGCAAGCTTTCCATAAATCCCTGGCTAAGGAAAACTATGTGGAAGGGTGGGGAATACCTAAGAGAGTCTGGTCAGAAGTAAAAGCTAAGGCTCCCTTTCCTCCAGAAAACATTCCCTGATTAACCATTTCTCAAAACCTTTCAGTACAATTACTAACCTACCCACTCACATAAAACCTTGCTATTTCTTGTACCACATAAGTTGCATTTTAGTTTACCAAATTCTTTAAGATTAACTTAAACTTGGCTTTGGTGGTACTTTCCCTCCATGTTATAATTGAAGTGAATATACAGAATCACATCTATAAATTGACAAAATTTATAATCTTATAAAATTTTGAGTAAACTACTAAGTGAATAATTTAGTTTTATTGAATCATCAGAAATAGACTATTTCGAGACCCAAGGATCATAAGAACAATGGTGTTTATGGACTACCCAGAAAAGACTGCTTAGAAAAGGAAAAAAACCAGAATAATTTAAAATTTTGAAATTTAAACAATTCACAGATGAAGAAGCAGTACTCTCTATAGTATATTGCTGTAAAACTATAGTTTAAGCTTTCTAAATTTAAAAGTCACTTCTCTAATAGAGGTTATTTTGGAGAAAAATTACAAGTCAAAATATGAACAAGCTTATCTTCACTAACCTGTAACTTTGGTTCCAATAACCAGGGGTAAAGGAATCTCATCTGGGAGATCTTTGAATTGTGAAAGATCCGCAACTTTCTTTTGTTGTAAGAGCCGGATTTTCTGCCGCTTCTGTTTTAGTGCTGATCTCTCTTCCTCAAAAAATGCAGAAGAACATCTAGAATAAATTATAAAAATAATATAAAATAACTATCCTATACAAAAACTTCAAATCAGACCATCCACCTCACTGTTCTCTTTCTTCCTCTCATTCTTTTGAGTACTATATTTAAAAACAAATTCTTAGAAATAATCATTTCCTTTCAAAATAAGTTACTTTTACATCTTTTAAAACACAGGGTCTTACAAAACTCACAGATATATAAGCAAGTCTAGATTATTCCTTCCTGTAAAGCAGAAGGATTTGTTTACATCCTTTGACAAAACTGCAGCTGGATCCCAGGTCTTATCTGAAGGACAAAGTTCAATGCTAATATTCTATTCAGAAAAAGACGACATTTTCTGTCGCCCGGTGAGCGCACTAACATAGGAATTAAAAGATGAGAATTGCAGCTGTGTAAACTTTTACACGTCCTTCCTGCCTTGAAGTGTGAACACTGAATTCACTCTTTAGGGTCCGTGTGTCTTCTATTTTCAAATTCTATGACAAACCAAAGGTATTTAAATAGAGGTTTCATACCACAAAATGTACATTCATAAAACCATCGCCACAGTCGAGACAAGGAAGTATGAAGATATCAATTATCCCTAGAAGCTTCCCCGTGCCACTTTCTTTTTCCTACTTTGCATTCCTTCCACTTCTCTACTCCTACTTACCAAGCAAGCTCTGAGTTGCTTTCTGTCATTATCATTTCTAGCTTCTAAAATTTTATATAAATGGAATCATCTGTCATGCACTCTTTTGTCAGGCTTCTTTCATGCAGTAAAGTTATTCTAAGATTCATTCATGTTGTCCTGCATCAGCTCATTCCTTTTTACTGGAAAATAGTATTCTATTCTACGGATGCATCACAAACTGTTTATCCATTCACCTGTTGGTGCATGTTTGGAATGTTTCCAGTTTGGAGTTACTACAGCAATGTTGATACGGATGTTTGTGCATAGGTTTTTGTATAATCATATACTTTAATTTCTCTAAAGTGAATACCTAGGAATAAAATGGTTGGGTCATATGGTCAGTGTATGGTTAACCTTTTAAGAAACCAAAGAAGCCAAATACCACCAAAGAAGATATACAGATGGCAAATAAGCATGTGAAGAGATGCTCCACATCACATGTCATTACGGAAATGCAAATAAAACGAGACACCACTACACACCTATGAGAACGGCCAAAATCTGAAACACTGGCACCACCAAATGCTGCGGAGGCTGCGGAGCAACAGGAGCGCTCCTCCATTGCAGGTGGGAGTGTAAAGTGGTCCCGCCGCTTGGAAGACAGTTTGGTGGTTTCTTATGAAACTAAACATACTCTTACCACATGACCCAGCAATCACAATCCCTGGTATTTATACAAATGAGCTAAGAAGTTATGTCCACACTAAAATCCACACATGGAGGTCTGCAGCAGCTTTATTCCTAACTATCAAAACTTGGAAGCAACTGAGATGTCCTTCCAAGGATGGCACATCTAAATAATTAAATACTGCTCAGTGCCAAGAGAATGTGCCACCAAGCCATGAAAAGAGAGAGCAACCTTAAATATGTATCACTAAGTCAAAGAAGCCAGTCTGAAAGGGCTACACACTGCATAATTCCAATCCGTGACATTTGCAAATGCAAACCTGCGGAGAGGATAAAGAGATCAGTGGTTGCCAGGAGTTGGACGGAGGAGGGAGGGTGAGTAGGTGCAGCACAGAGGACTTGTAGGGCAGTGACTGTGCTCTGGATGATATCATAATGGTGGACAATATGTCATTATATATTCATCAAAACCAACAGAATGAACAACCCCAAGAAGGAACCCTAACGCAAACTATGCACTCCGGGTGATGACGGACCGCCGAGGCAGGGGGCGTGGGAACTGAGGGGCCTACGCCTGTGTGGAGGCAAGGGCGTAGGTGGGAAATCTCCGTACCTGCCTCTCCATTTTGTCGTGAACCTAAATCTGCTCTAAAAAAATTAAGTCCTAAGAAAAAAATGGAAGCAAATAAAGAAACTTCCGAACAGTTTTCCACAGTGGCTGTGCTACTTTCTACCCCCGTCAGCAGTGTGTAAGGGTCATATTACCCCCTGTCCTCACCAACGCTTACTAGGCTGAGTCTTAAACATTTTTGATATCTGAGGTACCATATTTTAATTAATCATTCCCCTATTAATGACATTTAGGTTGTGGTCAATCTTTTGCTAATATAAACAATATTGCAGTAACTAACATTGTACATGTACTTTTACCCATGTGCAAGTATTTCTGTGATATAATATGATAGAAGTACTAGGTCAAGGGGTACAGAAACTTGTAAATTCGGTAGATGTTACCAAATTGCCCTCCACAGAGATTATATAAATTTAAATTTTCATCAGCAAGAGGGACTATTTCATCCCACCATTGCCAACCCAACATGTTAAAGCTTTGTGAACCTTGCCAAGCTGAGAGTTAAAGAACAGTATGTCAGCATACTTTGATTTTGTATTTCTCATCATGAGTAAGATTGAACTCCTTTTATATATTTAGAAGAGCCATTTCTTTTTTCTTTACTATAAACTGTTTATAATCCTTTTTACTATGGGCTACTTCACTTTTGGTTGTTGATTCATAGTTGTTCTCTACACATTAGGGAATTAGCTCTTTGTGATAAATGTTGTAAATATTTCTTTCAACTTTGTTTATGGATTTTTCGGGAGAACAAAGCAAAATGTTCTTATTCTTATAAAGTAAAACTTACTGATATTTTCTTTCATGGCTCCTAGCATTGGAGCCTGTTAGAAAGAACTTTTCCAATCAAAATTAAGCAAAACTCTCCTATAGGTTCCTCTAGTAGATTCATTTTCAAAATATCGAACTCTTTGATCCTTGTCAAATTGTTCCTGGTATGAAACCAACTTGTTTCTTCTCTAGGTGGCTACACAGTGGTCTCCATATACATGAAATAAATAATTTGACCCCCTTCTCCCTCATGTGTCTGAGATGCAACAACTGTTACCATGAACCAAATTCCCACAGGCAACTGTGCTTCTGTCTGGACTTTCTCTCCTTTTCCATTCATCTTTCCATTCATGCACCACTACCACACTATTCTAATTATGAACAGTTTACAAATCAATTTTAATATCTGATAAATATAATTTTTCTTCACTACTTTGCTTCTTCAGAATTTTCCTGGATCTTCCTGCTTGATTTCTGTTCTTTTAAACGTGAATTTTAGAACTGATTCATCCAGTTAAAAAAAAAAAAAAAGGCATACTGGTATTTTTATTAGGACTGATTTTAATTTAGAAATTAACTTAGGATTTTGAGTCTTCACATTTCCTCATCTGTATCCTGCGCATTTTCTGTTAAGTTCCTTCCTGGCATTTCATCTTTTTTTTAAAGAATACTGAATATTTTGAAAAGTTTATTGTATCAATAATTTGTACCATACCTGGACTTCCTCAGAAAAGAAAAACTACAAACTTCTATTGGAAATAAAGACTTTAACTGTTAATTAGTCTTAATAAAGTAAAGGACTATAAGATTAAGCAATGTTATGGTAAGGTAATTGAGGAAAAACTACCAAGAGAAATATAATGACAGTCTTACACAAGCTGCAGATTTGTAACAGAATGGTACAATGAAGTAACCGATACCATTCTGATGGACAATTAGAAACAATGTAACTCAACTTGCTGAAACATGTAAGTCACAACAAAGCCTCCCCAAACTGCCTAAAGTCATTACGGAAGACCGTAAATTACCAGTATGGAACACACTAACACATCACATATTAATTTTGCTATTGTAAATGAGGGAAATATTAAAAACATTATCAGTAAGATCATCTCTTTTTTTCATTTAAGTGTCTTTTTATTTTTATTGTTCAAGCAATCACATTTAAGCACAAAGGATAAAACAATATTTGCCAGTTCAACTAAAATTCACACTTGCATTTCATCACTATCTCCAGATATCATTAAAACTGATTTCCATTCTACTTATATAAGTAACTAATTTCTACACCTTCCTTGAATTTTCCCACTATTTAAAATTTTTAAAAAATCTTACACATGTTTTTTACTAGGCAAGTAGACATAATATAAGAACTAATGATCTAATTCTTCTAATATATTTCAAGATTCCACTAAAAAGTACTATAAGGTTGTATAATGTGTTAGAAAGCAGGATAACACTGGAAAAGGAAAAGTCATTTCACATGAAAAGTAATTCTCAGAAAGTAACATATTAGATAGATTCACTTGATTACTGTTTTCATATAAAGTAAAATATGCGTCTGTGGGAAGGCTCTTGTGATAATTCCACAAAAGATAATAACAATGTACATATAACCTTACAGCTTCATTAAATACTTTTTGGTACATTCCTAAATATTTTTTGAAACACAGTGCAGTATATTTACATGTAAAAAAATTATATTCAAAGCCTGTGATTTGAACAAAATTGAAATTGCATAATTATAAGATATGTAAATATAAAAAGCCCTTACTTTAAAGTTACTTAACAGAATATATTTAACATATAATTAATCATTCTGAAAGCTTATATTTAGTACTAGTCCTCTTGAAGATAAAAAAATCAATGTAGTAATGATATTACCAACTTATTGATTTTATTTTAAACAAAAAGATTATTACCTCCGCGGTTTTCCCATAAGCCGCCTGATTTTTCCCCATTCTACTCTTGTTAATTTTCTCGTTTTCAAATTAGGAAAAGACTCCTTTAGACATACACAGAAATCATTATCGCCTTCAAAGAGTGGTCTATAAAATACAAATGGTATTTTAATGGTTAATATACAATGTGATACTTGAGACATAAAATTAAAAATATGCATTTCAATTTTCAACATCAAACTAATCACAAAATGCCAAACTTTCCCTTCTACCCAAAACATAAACACAATAGGTACATATTCAAAATGCTAAAGCTAAATTAAATCCTTGGCATATGTGAAACAAATAATATGTAAAAGTTACTCAAGAAATACTATCTGTGCGTGAGATGTCCAGGAGACACTGATTTGTGTCAAACCTCCTACGGGAGCCTATCCTCTGGGGGTTATCCTGGCACTGGCACTGTATCTGCTGAGGATAAACAATGTCAGCTACGAAGCACCTGTCCCAAAGGTAACGCCATCATCAAGGAGTCCTCGTTGAGATTAAACCAGTTTCAGAAAACTGGAGAACTCCAGGGAGTTAGACTAGGAATTCCAGAACTCATATCACAGTAGGACACCCTCAGAGCTTGCTTATATACCTATGGAAAATCTGTGGACAAAAATAAAACAGTTCTATTCACGAGTCCGGGCAACCAGGAACCAGTAATAATATACAAAGGTCTTGGACTTAAATATGAACATTCATGAGATTCACAAGTTTCAGAGTAGGCAATTAATTTGGAAAGCAGAGAAGGAAAATAAAGATAAGCAGCCAGCAAAGCAAGTGCCAATAGATGGATTAGATGAGAATGGATGAAAAATCAGGGTTTTTCTTCAGTAAATTCTGTTGAATAGCTCTCACTCAAATTTCTTAATGTTTTATTTAAACATATATGTGTAATTAAAGTACATAAGTACTACAACATGAGAAAGACTATCTTAAAAATCTTATTGAATCAGCTATTTCTCTACTATTATACCAGCACTTAAGATTTCAAGATTTATAAAACAAGTTCCCTTCATTGCAAATAATGGTGCTGTGCTGTGTTTCACAGTCTTTGTAAATTATGTAGAAATTATACTTTCATTTTATTTTTCACTAAAATGTATAATAACTTCTTCTTCAAAAGAGGAAAAGGGGAAGAAAACTATGAGAAATGGAAAGGGATCAAACCAGAATGAGGAATAGAGAAAGGAATCAGGACAAAATAGGATCAAAATGGACCTACAGAAAAGGTTGTAGCTTATAATGTTTGAAAAACGTAAATCTTTTGTTCAAGTGATATTCATGACATAGCCATGATACATACTTATCGATATTTGAGTAGAACCACTCATAAATGCACCATTTATGTGCTTTGGGAAGCTTGAGTAGGTTACGTAATCGAAAACCAATCTTCTGTGAGGCTTTCTTATCTGGTGTTGACATTGTTGCTGTAAATTTCTATACAATAAAAAAACAAAGATTAATTATAGTTCCATTAAGTAAAAAAGATTAACTATAACATTGAATTCATTTGTAAAATGGCAGGTTGTGGTTAAGTACTCAAAAAGATTCAACAATATTCAACATGAAATTTTTGTTACTATTTAATAAACATTCTGATTACTCCTAACAAAGTTAAAGCCTCCAGTCTCCTAACACATTCTGACAAGAACAGTGAAATATTTGCTCCCACCATATTTGCACTGCAGTACAATTTCAATTAAGGTATTCAGGAAGAAGCTACTTGTGAGAAATATTCCTAGAGTTCTTGGGCCAGAAAAGTCCAGTAAGAACTCTGCTACTCTTGAAAGAGTGATGGAAAAAATAAGCAAGTAAGTAATAGGCCCAGAGGATTTCCAGTGAATTCTATATCAAACCAGAGCTCCAATGCTATTAAATTGTTTCAAGTCACTGAAGAAGAAAAATATGCTCCAAACTATTTTTATAAAGACAACATAACACAGATAATAAAATCTGCCCAAGTATAATAAAAGAAAATATCACTCATTTCTATGAATTTTAAAAACGCTTGGAAAGATATTCTGTGTTCATGGATTGCAAAAATTAATACAGGGTGGGGCAAATGTAGGTATACAGTTGTTTGTATGGAAAATAATACAATAATTAATAAATAATGACATAAAAATAAATTGTGTATTGCATACTCACAACTGTAAACCTACATTTGCCTCGCCCTGTATGGTTAAAATGTCCATAGTACCCAAAACAATCTGGAGATTTAATACAATCTCTACTAAAATTCCAACAGCATTTCCACAGAAATAGAACCAGCAATCCTAAAATCTGTATGGAATCATAAAGACCCCAAACCTCCAAAGCATCATGAGAAAGAAGAACAAAGCTGGAGGCATCACACTCTGTGATTTCAAACGATATTGTAAAGCTACAGTCATCAGAGCTACAGTGTGCCACTGTACAAACAGAGACACACAGATCAGTGGAGTGGAACAGAGAGCCCAGATATAAACCCATACACATGATAAATGACTTCAAAGAGCCAAGAATATTTAATGGGGAAAGGACAGTCTCTTCATAAATGGTGCTGGGAAGACTGGAAAAATATATGCAAAAGAATGAAACTGAATTACTATCTTACACCACCCACAAAAACTCACTCAATATGTATTAAAGAACTGAATGTAAAACTTGAAACCCTAAAACTCCTACAAGAAAACATAGGCAATAAGTGCCTTGACATTGGTCTCAGTGATGATTTTTTTGGATTTGACAACAAAAGCAAAGGCATCAAAAACAAATATTTACAAGTGGGACTACATCAAACTAAAAAGCTTTAGTATAGCAAAGAAAACCAAAAACAAAATTAAAAGGCAATCTTCCGAATGGGAGGACATATTTGCAAATTATATACCTGCTAAGAGGTTAATATCCAAAATATATAAAGAATTCATATAACTCAATAGCAAAAAAACAATCAATTAAAAAATGAGCACAGGATCTAAACAGACATTTTTCCAAAGAACACATACAGATGGCCAACAGGTACATGAAAAGATGCTCCACATCATTAACTTTCAGGGAAACACAAATCAAAGCACAATGAGATATCACCTTACACCTGTTAGAATGGCCATCATTAAAAAGACAAGAAATAACAAACGCTGGCAAGGATGTGGAGAATGGGAAACCATTGTGTACCCTTGGTGGGAACGTAAATTGGTACAGCCACTATGGAAAACGGTATGGGGGTTCCTCAAAAAATTAAAAATAAAACTACTACATTATCCAGTAATTCCACTACTGGCTAGTCATTGGAAGAAAATGAAACACTACTGAAAAGACACATGCCTCCCATGGTCACTGTAGCATTATTGACAATACTACCATGGATAAAAGAACAGAATGTGATACACACACACACAATGGCTATAAAAAAGAATGAGCTCTTGTTATTTGCAACTACACGGATGGACCTTGAGGATATTATGTTAAGTGAAACAAGTCAGACAAGGAAACACAAATACCATATGATCTCACTTAACATGTGTAATCTAAACCAAACAAAAAAAAGTCCAAACTCATAGGTACGGAGAACAGATTGGTGGTTACCACAGGAAAGAGATGGGGGAGGGATAGGCCAAATAGGTTTAAAGGCAGAAACTTTCAGTTACAAAATAAGTAAGTCATGGGGGTGTAATGCAAAGTATGATGACTATAGTTAATACTGTATTACATATTTAAAAGTTACTATGGGAGATTTTAAAAGTTCTCATTATAAGAAAAAAAATTTGTAACTGTGGTGACAGATGTTAACTAGACTTATAGTGATCATTTTGAATATATACAAATACCAAATTATTATATTGCACACTTGAAAGTAATATAATGTTTTATGCCATTATATCTTAATTTTTAAAAAGCTTAAAAAAAAAGAACGCTACCAGATAAATACCATCAAAACATCAAAAGAATATAACACAACCAACAGGATTTTATGTCAAAAACCCAAGGATAATAAACAAACAAAACGAAAAAATACAAAGGTAGTCCAGCATTAAAAATCTGTTAATATAACTTGCCATTATGAATAACTCAAAACAATAAAAATCGTGACTACCTCCGCTGATGCTAAAGATATTTCAGAAACTTCAGCATCCGTTAAAACAACTCTTAATAGAATAGATATTGAGGAGACCACTGAAAACATACAATATGCTAAAAGTTAAATAATACAGCTAAAGTAATGCTTGGAGGAAATTTTAATTTATAGGGTAAATGCCTATATTACAAAAGATGTCTAAATGTGCATACCCTGTGATTCAACAAGCCCACGTAGCAGGCATCTGCCCTAGAAAGAGACACTTGCACGTTTATACAGACATGGTTGGGGTGTTCACTACAGCACTGTTTGTAAAGTAAAACCTGAGAACCCACTCAAATGCCCATAAATAGGAGAATTCATAAATAAATTATGGTATCATGAGATTGAATACTATATAACAGTAAAAAAAAAAAAATAGTAAGGCCTGCCTATCCTTCCATTCCATCCATCTATCTAAATCAACCAGCATGCCAGATCTCAAAAAGTTTTAAGTGAAAAAAATAAATTACAGAATGATGCATGATACAGTATCATGAAATTGAAATTATAAATGTAATTTTAAAACTACATAAATTGATACTATATATTTTCTGTGAATATATAGTTTTAGAAATATTAAAAAGATCAAAAGGAATAAATAAATAAGCTAATTACAGTGGTTACCAGCAGATAAGAGAAGTAGATGTGGAGGGTAGGTAGAGGTCAAAATTAACTTTTTATTTTTACTTTATTACTTTTTTAGCGTGTTTCCTGGTAAAGACAGGAAGACCTATTAGACAAATTCAAAAAGAGCTGTAAGCAGTACTAACTTTTTTATTATAAACTTTTTACTTTGGAAAATTGTAGATTTATAGATAAGTTGTAAAGATAGTACAGAGTTCTCCTATGCCCTTCACCTGGCTTTCCCTAATGTTAACATCTTACATAACCAAGGTTTGTCAAAACTGAGAAATTAACATTGGTACAATACCATTAATTAAACTACAGCCTTCATTTGGATTTTTCCACTTTTTCTACTCATGTCTTTGTTCTGTCCCAGAATTCATACTAAAAAAATTAACTTTTTAATGCAATTTTTTTTTTTACTTTTTAGTGCAAAAAGTTAAGCACAAAATAATAACCAAATTACTATAAAATATTATTATCAGAAAAAGTGCTGTTTCTCTCCATTGAGTTATTGACCCAGATTTTTAAATGAGGTATTGATGGCTTACTGGATAGAAAACTGTATTAAAGATCCCTTGTTGAGTATGGGGAAATATATTAAAACTATTAGTGGAAATTTAAATTATTATAAGTTTTATGAATAGATTTCTTTTGGCCGTATCTTCTAAACTTTAAATGTAAATACCCTTGTAGCAATTATACTTCTAGGGTTTATTCAACCCGTGGAAAATGGAGAACAACTGTACTTGGGTGCAGGGTTTCTTCTGGGGTGATGAAAACATCCTAAAATTGGTTCTGATGGTTGCTCAACTCTGTGCCTATATTAAAACCATTGAACAGTGCACTTTAAATAGATGAATTGCATGATATGTGAATTATATCTCAACTGCATGATATGTGAATGAAAAAAATAGGAAAAGCAGGGCTCTGTAGACAGGATGCCTGCCATTTCAGAATCAGCCTTCACCTCCTACTTTGTGGTCCTGAGCAAGATACTTCTGTGTCTGTTTTCTCATCGGAAAAACAGGAGATAATATACAGTATTGTTCGGGCCATATGACACACCTAGGTTTTAGAGAAAAATAGGAAAAAAATTTTTGAAGCAAAAAAAGTGGTAAAATATTTAATAACATAAATAACATTCAGACTCAGACTATAATTCAGCTACACTCGAACTATAAGATGCACCCCCATTTTCCTCCCAAATTTGGGGAGGGAAAGTGCATCTTATAGTCCAAAAAATACTAATAGTAACCTATCTCATCAGATTGCTGAAGATTAAATCAAAGTAATACAAAAGAGGTGCTTAGAACAAGATCTATATACTAAGAACTCAATAATAGTTGGTTTTTATAATTTTTCAGCTTTGGACAGTGCTTTTTAAAGAAGCACAGATGGCCCTGGCTGGTGTAGCTCAGTGGGTTGGAGCACTGTCCTGTAACCAAAGGGCTGGAGGTTCGATTTCCCATAACGGCACACACCTAGGTTGCAGTTTTGATCCCCACACCCCCCATGTTTTCTCTCTCACATCGATGTTTCCCTCTCTCCCTTCCCCCCTCTCCAAAAGCAATAAAAAATGTCCTTGGGTGAGGATAAAATAAAAAAGAAACACAAACAGAATACAAGAATCTAGAGGGTGTGATTAGGAGGGGAAGGGAACAGTCTCTCATGTAAATGAAGATAGAAAGAACTAGACATGTTAAGGCTGGAGACAAGGAAACGCTAGCAGTCTCACATCATGCTCAGAAGTAGAAAGGACTGAAAAATGGTACCAGAAGGAATGAAGTGCCTGGAGAGAAAGGCAGTGGATGGAGTTGGGGCAGGCTGGTTTTACAGTCATAAAGACTGGAGTTTTCTGTATGCTTGGAAATTTTCCTAATAAATAGCTGGAGGAAAAAAAATAACTTTAAAAAAAACCCACATTTAGAAATGTTTAAAAACTAAAGAGTAAAGTCATTCAAATTATCCTAATAATGAAGCTCTACTAAAGTTAATATAAGTTATTTAACTATTTCTTATATTCATGTAACCAACACCTACCGAGTCAAAGAATGCACATTATGTATTAGTTTCAATTTTTTAATTGAATTTTAGATGCTTATGTACGTTTGTCCTTGATATTAAAAAAGTTCAAAATACATTTTTGTTCATTTTACAGAACATGAACATATTTTACTATTTGATATGATCATAATGGTATGTAAGACTTTCTAGGGGGTTGTTTTTTTAGGGGGGGAGGTCAATTACTAGTCATACCTTTGATTCCTCTGATGCTCAATCCTTGGTTGAGAAAAATCACCTCTACTATGGCCCATCCTACTGGAAAATCTTAAAACACTTTTGGGGGAAAAAATAACATGGAAGTAGAAAATAACTACACCGAAAATTACAAATTTGATGAGAAAAATTACATTCTTTAATACTTCCTTATCCAATTTTCATTCATTCCTTTGATTCTTATATATCCACTAAAATTTTTTTAAAAGATGCCAAAAATGAAAAGGGAGGTATAATTTCATGCTATGTATTTTCTCCATGCCAAACTCCGAACTGATTCCATACTGTCAAATCTATTTGCTTAAAGTCCACTATCTCCATGCTTAAAACAAGTGTGTAAGACTGAGGACTGGCTTCCTACTCTGGTTTCAAGTGCATCTTGAAACCAGAGTAGAAATGGTCTTTTCTAGGTAACTAAAATAGGAGCTGAGCTGGAGCACTGATTTAAAGAAAAGAACTTATTACTCAAAATGTAACAGAATTAATATAAACTTTATTGTGCTGAGCAATTGCTTATTTCCTATCACTTGAAACAAAATGTCAGCACACACATACCTGCGGAACCATTGCGACCCTCTGGTTTCTTTTAGGTGATCTTGTATTTATTTGCCTGTCATCTTCATCAGAAAAGAGTCGACTTCGTTTTGAATTTCTGAAAGGCTATGATAGAAATTTTTTTATTTCATGAAAAAACTGAACACTTCCCTTTTTTATTCCAAAATATAATTCTGTACTTGGAAAATACAGCTAACTCTGGATTATCAGCAAGTAGTACAGAAGGATGAAGTATGGGTAATACAAAGTATACAAGGTCAAATACAAATGACCTTAGATTCAAAGAGTAATAAGATAAATGTTTATGCAATTGGTTTACAAGTAAAACACCTATCTGATGATTAAAACTAGAATCCAAATCTTAGTACACTAGCAGCCTGGAATGAAGATAGGAAAATAAATTCTGGAAATTCCAGTTCTTGTTATGTTGGTGTTTGGATTAACACCAGCTGGGTGTATCACATAATATGCCTCTTGCATAGGGCTGGTCTGGGGCAAAGTTACTAGATCATTCTAGAGGGTAAATCTAAATGTATATAATATTATGTTAGATCTGCTGTCAAATATTGTTAACTGAATTTCCATTTGTAAATAAAAATACAAGATACCTATAACAGATACTTGATAAAATGCCTATAGAACTAAAAAAAAATTTAAGTACCCAAAGTACATCATATACTTAAGGGTCTATAACATGAAAAATTTTATAGTCCATTCTAGGTTCACAGGTCTCATTAATAAAGAATGACAGAAATAATATCCCAATAGTACCTGCATCCTTTTTCAAATCCTTCTTCCACTATTCAAGACAGAGCTTCACACCTAGTTGGAAGGGAGGCAGGCACAGAGGACTAGCAACATATGGGCGTCATCCAATTGGGTCAAGGCTAGAGGTATGGATCCTTGAAATTAAATCCGCAGAGAGTCTCAACACTCCATAGCCCTGACAGGAAGTACTTCTCCCTGCTCCTCCCTCCCCTGAGAGGAGGCAGAGAATGATGGCGACAGAACTGACAGAGTGTGGAAAGTCCTGCGCGTTCACTGTGGCCAGACGCCCGGGTTACTGCGACCACTGCATCTACCCCAGCTCCAGACCTGTTTCATAACTGATCCCTAAAACCTCCTGGTCACCTAAGTGGGCAGCGGAGGAGCAGGGGTCCCCTGAATCATTAGTCTTGCCAACTATATGTTCATCTCTACTTCCTACCCCTAAATGCACCTGCCATTGACCTACACAAGATTTCATCTTGTCCTGGCTAGGGTGGCTCAGTGGATTGAGCACTGGCCTGTGAACTGAAAGGTGACTGGTTCGATTCCTAGTCAGGGCACATGCCTGGGTCGCAGGCCAGGACCCCAGTTCTGGGCATGGGAGAGGCAACTGATCGATGTATCTCTTTCACATCGATGATTCTCTCCCTCTCTTTCTCCCTCCCCTCTCTCTAAAAATAAATAAATAACATCTTTTTTTTTTTAAGGAAGGAGACAGAGATATTTAAAAAAATATTTTATTATCTTACTACTTATTTATACATCTTTTTGTAGGGGCACAACCATGTAAAATTTTTTACAACCTAGTAATAGTATGATTTTGGGTTGTTAAGAGTTTTTCTCTGTTTTTGCCTATTTAAGAAAAAAACTACATGTTTAATAATGACCAAATTACCACAGACTACAGATTATTTATCTATATATGATCATATACTGCTCACTGACACTTAAAGACTCAAATGCTTGCCTTGGCTTGGTAGCTCAGTTGGTTAAAGCATCATCCCAACATGCCAAGGTTGCAGATTCAATCCCTAGTCAGGGCACACACAAGAAGCAACCAATGAATGCATAAATAAGTGGAACAACAGATGTGACATTTCTCTCTCTCTTTCTCAAATCAATCAATAAAAAATAAAAAGACTCAAGTGCTTGAAGTTGGCCGAAAACCTTGAACAACGTTTACTGTGCCATAAAAACTTGCACACGACAATAATACGGAGATTATTTCAGCTCATATCTGCAACGCGTGAGAAAACTGAGTCCTTACCATTTCCACAGCAGGGCCCGTGCTCCTGCCTTTCCAGACAGGTGTTTTCTGTAATGAACTGAACTTTTCATTCCATGTGTTAGATAAGCTTCCCTCTGTAATAAATAATTATTACTAATGAGATTTAAGTTTAGTTCAAAGGATTTCATACTGTGAACATTGCCTTTTTAATAACAGCAATATATAAGAAATACTTACCAATATGAAAAACATATACTGACTGCAATAATTTTAGTTCATTACAAATGAAAATTCTCTTCCGTATTTTTTTTTTGTCAAATTCTAAATAAGCTGGCAAGGCAATGTGTCTTGAAAATATTAAACTTTTTTATTAAAATGTGTGGCTTCTTTCTTTTTGGTTTTTAATAATTCCTCCATTTTAATTTTCTGAGAACCATCTCCTAAGTACAATCTAACTGAAAGTGGGGCAATGAAAAAAGCTTCTTCTAACCTTAAATTTAGAGCCTATATCTAAATGTTTTCTGCTTCAATATATAAAACCCTTGATATAAAAAAATGAAATGTGTGGCGTTTCTGTTTTCTTTAATTCAAAGAAATGTCTTGAGTTGTACGTGACCAGAAAAAAATTTGATCCAGTGACTAGATATATTATGAAAAGGACAAGTTTAATTTTATAAAAAGGATAAGTTTACACAGAGAGAGACATAGACAAATATAGTTTCATATCCTTCTAGCTGCATATCAGCATTTTCTAATTTTGTCTATTAGAAATTTATATCACTTAAATATTTTTTGAAGAAAATTATTTTAATATTGAGGAAAAGTACTGAAATGCTTTTTCAAATGCTTATTTTAATAAGTACAAAAGAAAAGAGGTGGCCCTGGCTGGTATGGCTCAGCCTGCGAACCAAAGGGTCACCGGTTCAATTCCCAGTCAGGACACATACCTGGGTTGTGGGCCAGGCCCCCAGTAGGAGGTGCATGAGAGGTAACCACACATAAATGTTTCTCTCCCTCTTTCTCCCTTCTTTCCCCTTTCTCTAAAGATAAATGAATAAAATCTTAAAAAAAAAAAGAGGTGGGATGGTGTTGATTTTGGTACGCAAATAAATTAGGGTAACTGGAAGACAAGTGTTCTCAAGCCAGAAAGATCGAATCTGGTAAGTCATAGACTCAAAGTGCAACAAAGTAGTTTTAAAAGCAAAAGTATTTACCCAGTAGAATACTGCTCAAGGTAAAATTTAAAAATGAACTGTATTAACAGGATTTGGTCTGGTTAATACTACTTACATAAAGAAATAGCAAGACCAAGGAACACATCTTTTTCTCTTAAAAAGAAAATTACTATCATTCTTTTATTTTTAAGAGACTTGCATTATTACTGAGAAGGCAAGATTCTTAAAAAATAAACTATTATGCAAAAACACAGCTTAGCACAATTGTTTAAGAATGTTTAAAAAAATGTTTTAAATCTAGTATGAAAATTCTTTAATCAGTAATTCTAGGGAAAATTTTTCTTAGTAATTTCTAACAACCAAGGACCAATTTTCATGTAACAGCTATGAATTTAAAGTTATCATCAGTGAAAACCAATAATTAAAAGCTATAATGAGTCATAACAAAAAGAGAAACACTATATCCAAATTAATTTAATGACTTAAATTTCTAGCTATGCCATACCTAAAGAATCTTACCTTTTAAACTGACAAGAGCTTTTGCTGAAGAGCCTGCAATTAAAACAAATCAATATTATCTCATAATCAAAGTGAGAGAAAAAGAACTTGGTTTGGGAGTAAAAATGACCCATTTAGTTTTAGCAACGTTGACTTTGAAGTGAGGGTGGGATGTGCAATCAGAAACCACTAGTAGACAATTTAAGCGATAGACCAGAACTCAGATGAGGTAAGGAAGAACTGGAGAGACAGCTGGAAGCCCTACTGCGGTTGTGAGAAATGGAGACCTTTCCTAGGGAGAAAAATGAAGAAAGAGAGGAAAGAGGAAGACTACGTGGACAGAAGCAATTTTGGATCCTCATCCAGAAGTGTGCTGGTGTTGGAGAAGGAAAAGAGAAAGGGAACCAATATTTATTGAGGCAAAATTCAGAAGTGGTAACAGAGTGGAGAAGACAGAAATGACCCAGGCACTGCCCTAGCAGGCAGTAAGTCCCCGGATGTCCAGAATGCAGGTATGTGCAACATTTACAGATCCAATCTGCAAAAGATGTTCAGAACAGGCAAGAGGGACGAGCATGAAGTTGGAGGGGATCACTGACTAAAAAAGCTTTAGTGTGTATTAGAATCACCAGGAAGCTCCTCAAACACACAGAATATGTGCGACTAATAATGGTCCTCGGGGGATCATGTTGCAGGTAAACCTCAGGCTCATTCTGGGAAACACGGGGCTACTGGTGTGAATAAAGGATAGGATCTACAGGTGAGGAAAAGGAGGAGAATCAATGGTTTTTAGGAAAGAGGAAAGATTTTAAGTTGAAAATCTCTAGATTGTGTATGTGAGTTGCAAAAAAGTCCAAGTCATTCTAAAAATAATAAAGGGTGATCTCTGTCACTTATATGTGACATTTAAAACAAGCAAACAAGCCCTGGCTGGTGTAGCTCAGTGGGTTGAGCATGGGCTGGGAACCAAAGGGTTGCTGGTTTGATTCCCAATCAGGGCACATGCCTGGGTTGCAGGCCAGGTCCCCATGAGGGCCATGTGAGAGGCAACCATACACTGCTGTTTCTCTCCCTCTTTTTCTCTCTCGCTTCCCCTCTCTCTGAAAATAAATAAATGAAATCTTTAAAAAAAAAAAAGAAACAAACAAACTCAGGTTTATATACAGAGAACAGATTGGTGGCTGTCAGGGCAGGGGAAACAGGTGAAAAGGTACAAACTTCTAGTTATGAGACAAATATATCTTGGGGATATAGTGTACAGCATGGTGATTATGAAAGTTGCTGAAACAGTAGATCTTAAAAGTTCTCATCACAAGCAAAAAAAAAATTAATGATATGTGGTAGTGGGTGTTACTTAGACTTACTGTGCTAATAATTTGTTATATATACATACACCAAATCATTATATTGTACACCTAAAACAATACAATGTCATGTCAGTTATATCTCAATTTTAAAGAGAAATTAACAGAAACAAACCCTTTCTATGCAATAAAAGAAAAATTATTCACAGAATTATAGATGAGCAAATCTTCTTTTACATTTAAAAAGTTGTTTAGTCCTGGCCAAACAGCTCCATTCATTAGAGCACTGTCCTGATACACCAAGGTTGTAAGTTCAATCCCCGGTCAGGACACATATGGCAATCACCAATGAATGCATAAATAAGTGGAACAACAATCGATGTCTCTCTTTCTCTCCCCATTCCATTTCTCTCAACTCAATAAATAAAGATTTTAAAACTGTTTAGAACACCTTTTGTTTTTCTTTTACTATAGTCAAATTATTTATCATTACTTTTCAAATTTGTTTTATTTTATAACCAGCTACTTTTTTAAAAAAAGATTTTTTTAAAATTTATTTTAGAGATAGAGGAAGGGAAGGAGAAAGAGAGAGAGAAACATCAATGTGTGGTTGCCTCTCTTGCACCCCCCCCACTGAGGACCTGGCTGCAACCCAGGCATGTGCCCTGACTGGGAATCGAACTGGCAACCCTTTGGTTCACAGGCCTGTGCTCAATCCACTGAGCTACACCAGCCAGGGACAGCTACTTTATAAAGAGGATTTTAGAGAGAGGAAAGGGAGAGAGAAAGGGAGAAAAACATCGATCAGTTGCCTCTTGCATGCCCCCAACCGAGGCCCGGGCCTGCAACCCAGGCATGTGCCCTGACTGGGAATTGAACCAGTGACCTTTTAGTTCGCAGGCTGGTGCTCAGCCCAATGAGCCACACCAGCCAGGGCTACAACCAGCTACTTCTCATCTAGGTTACTGTGATATCCATTTATGTTTGAAAGACTATAATCTACGATCAGGCAGTAGTGAAGTTATTTGTAAAGTGGTCAGTTACTTGCATTGAGAAAAGACAAATTTTTAAATGGCATGTTCAAAATGTGAGTAAACATCTTTAAGGAGCCAGTCCATCATGACACTACACACATAAAAATCAATAAATACAGGATGATCTCAGGGGATAAAGAAGAATATGAACTTACACATAAATCAGTGAAGAAAGATGAATTCTCCTTGGTGTTTAACAAAAGCAGCAGAGTTACAACTCATAAACGGACAACAGACCTTAAATGAAAAGCAACAGAGAAAGTACTGCAGTTCTGGCTATGAAACATTTTTATGCATTTCAGATCCTTAAACCTCAATCGACTTTCCCTCCACAGGGCAGTCTGAGTGGCTTACAGAATAACAGACAACCCATCAACATCAAAGCCACTGTTGCTTTCACTCTACTCTCTTCTTGAACGTGGAGAACGGTGAACAGGACAACTCAAGAGCTTTTGTATGGCAAACTGAATGTTGTGGGGAGAACAGTCAGGGAGAAATGCTGTAAAGTCTTGCCAAAAAACCAGTGATACAACACAACTGGGAAGCAGCAGCAGTAGACAACACATGGTACCCACGTGGCTACCGTGAGAAGTACGGCTCACTTGAGAAGAAGCAGTGACCGTGCACTCGCGTGCTGAGTGCCCACAGACTGCCGGCTGCACCCTAGCCCCTGCCTCCGGCACCTGGGAGAAGGCAGCATGCAACACAGCCGGACACGGGATTTACGGTCTAGTGAGGGGAGACAAACAAATACCACCTGAAAAAACACTGCAGGATATCAGAACAGAGAAGGTGGGGCGGGGTGGGGGCGGAAAGGCTACTTTTCTACAAAGTGCTCATGATTAGGTTCTCTGAAAAATGATATTTTTTTTAAAGATTTTATTTATTTATTTTTTTTTTTAGAGAGAGGGGAAGGGAGGGAGAAAGAGAGGGAGAGTAACAGCAATGTGTGGTTGCCTCTCACATGGCCCTCATGGGGACCTGGCCCGCAACCCAGGCATGTGCCCTAACTGGGAATCGAACCGGGACCGCTTGGTTCCCAGCCCGTGCTCAATCCACTGAGCCACACCAGCCAGGGCTGAAAAATGATATTTGAGCAGACATCTGAAGGAAGAGGGGTGAGCAGCAAGGATCTCCAACCCTGCCCCATGAAGACATGAATCTTGGCGATTCTGACCCACCACTTTTAACCTTTCTCCTTTGTTGAGAGACAGTATTGCACAGGGCTTGAGAGCACAGATTGAGACTAGCAATCTTGCCTCTGCCACATTCTTGCTTCATTACCTTAAGCAAGTTACTTAACGTCTCTGTGCTGCGGATTTGTCATTTGTAAAATAGGAATTAAATTCATTTATACATGTAAAAGTGCTTAGACAACAGTGCACATAGCTAATTTTTATATTATGCTATTAGCATTACTTTGATCAATTAAAAAAATCTAGTAGATTAAGAACATGGATTTTAGCCCTGACTGGTGTGGTTCAGTGGATTCAGTACTGGCCTACGAACCAAAGGGTCGCTGGTTCGATTCTCAGTCAGGGCACATGCCTGGGTTGTGGGCCAGGTCCCCAGAGGGGGACACGCGAGAGGCAACCACACATTGATGCTCCCCTCTCTCTCTCTCTCTCCCTTCCCCTCTGTCTAAAAATAAATAAATACAAATCTTAAAAAAAAAAAAAAAACATGGATTTTGCAGGCATGTGAAGTTAAATGAGAATCCTGCCCTAACTGGGCATGTTCATTCACTGAACACATACTCACTTAGCGCCTGACACAGAACTATTCCAAGACCTGGGTTAACAAAAGGAAAAGATAGAGACTGCTCTCCAGTGGGAAGAGACACACGGTAAATAAGCACATAAAATAACCACCCTAGTGGCAGTTGTTATAAAGGAAGGCGATCTCAGCGTGGGAAGTTATTTTACACAGGGTAGTTAGGGAAGGCTTTTCTGAGGAGCGAACATTTGAGGGACCAGCCATGAGAGCAGGCGGTCAAACCAATGAGTCTGGGCGGAACAGTAGGTAAAAAAGCCTAGAAGTAGAAAGTTTAGCATATTCAAGGGAGGGAGGGAGGGAGGGAGGCCACCGAGCTTGGGAGTAGCTATTGAGGAGCAAATGGAATGAAAAAAGGTCAGAGAGGCCTGGTGTTACACACGGGACTGGAACGCACATGTGAAGGAAAGCAGTACTGCAGCCTCTCCAGGGCAGCTTCTAGCCCAAGTTACCCAACCGCATCAGCAAATGTGAAGCTGCAACTGTGACAGCTGCCACTTAGAAGTTACACAGTGGAATGCAAAGATTTAATAAGATGATGTAATCTTAGTCAGGGAGGACAGAAAATAGCTGGGATCTAAAGGATAAGCAGAAGTTAACCAGAAGTGAGGGGAAGGAAGAACACTCCAAGCAGAGAGAAGAGCGTGTGCAAAGGCCTTGCAAAAAAAAAGAGGGGCGGGGGGAGAAAGCCTGGTGAGTACAGGGAATGAAAAAGATCCAATTTAGCTCAAATGGATGGGACGAGAGGCAGAGTGGTATAAAACGGAACTGGGGAGGAGCCAGACCATGAAGGATCTTATAGCTACCAAAGTGTTCTAAGCAGCAGATGACATTACATGTGAGTATGTGTATATATATACATGTATATATATATCACATATGTACACATATTTTGTGCACATATTTTTAATATATACATATATATTTATAAGGATCAGTCTGTGTGGGCCGAGGTGGGGTGGCAGGGGTGAGTCAGTGGATTATGAGAGGCTGAAGTGATTGGTTCAAGGAAGAGATGCTGTCAGCTTGGACTAGGGTGACGGTGAGAAGTAGGTGGACTGTTTTTTTTTTTTGGAAGGTAAAGTTACAAGACTTAGTAAAGACCTAAATATGGAGAGTAAAAAGGGGGGAAGTTCCAAATGTAACCTCTAGGTTTCAGTTGAATGCACAGTGAAGCCATTCATTAAGACAGGAACCACTGGAAGCATCTCTGTCCTGGGATGGAGTATGAGGTAGACCTTGAACCTGTGATGTTTGAGGGGCCCCAGGCATCTAAGAGAGGTGAAATAAGCAAGAGACATCAAGAACAGGAGCTCAGGGGGAAGATCTGGGCTGAAGACAGCCTCAGTCTCCTCATATATAAAATTAAACTGGTAAGGGTACTTACCTCAATTGAAATAAGCATTAAGTGAGTAAATGCATATCATATGTTTTGTACAGCAGCTGGTTTATACTAAGTACTCAATAAATGGTAGCTTTTAACACTGATAATATTATACCAGCTATCGGCTAATTTATTAGCTGTTCCCCTCGACTAAAACTGGCAAAGAAACATATTGCTATTTCCTGCATCCCTTTTCAGGACTCAGCTCCAGCTGCATGAATAGTGCCTCTTACCCTACATTCAATTCCATGTAAATCAAGTGTTTATGTGTCTCTGATGTGTGACACTGTGCGACAAACCAGGTACGGCAATCCCTGCTTTCAACAAGCTGTGGTCTAGGGGAACCAGACCACAGGGTACCGGTCTAGGGGCCCAGAGATGCCACAAAGTAGCACAGATGATGTTACACAGTTTGAGAGTGTAGCTGGAACTAAACCCTGCTACAGTCCCACATCTCTACAAAGATCCTCAGTAAGTCCTCACTGAACACTGAATGATGAGCGATGTTCCAGACGACAGTTGTAAGAAAACCACTTAAAACACCTCTCCTTTGAACGGGATGACTACAGTAACCGAGGTGACAGTGCCAGTGGTTGTGATTTCTAAGAAGTGCTGAAACATCTTTGTGATAAAGATAGCAAGGATTTTCGGGTGACAAATATATCGTGCTTAGCAGGCCCACCCCTACCTGGGAGCATCCTAAATCACAATCAACTGCCTGCTCCAAACAAGAAACAGTAAAATCCCTGGACGCTCTGCAGTTGTGCCCTGTCCAATCCAGCAGCCACCAGCCACGTGCGACGACTTACATTCAAATGAACGGAAATTAAATAAAACTGAAAATTCCGTTTTTCAGTCACTCTAGCCAGCGGCGGGTGGCTGGTCACTACCCTCTCCAGTGTGGCCAAACAGAACACTCTCCTCACCGTGAAAGTCCGACTGGAACTTAGCACTGGCCCGGGGCAAACGTAAAACAAACTCTTTGAACGCAACTTTTCCCCAGTCTGGCCCCTGAACTGTCATTTTAACTTTACAGCACAGTGTAAGAGTCTGTCACAACGAAAACCGAATTGGCTTTCATTTTGAAAGTGTGTTTGCCTCCTGCCCAAGGTAAGACTTCACAGTGACTGAGCCTTTCGCTTTTGTTCCACTAAAACTCTCGGAAGTGATGGAAACACGTACACTGAATAGTGAGCAGTGGGGATCAGGACCTCCTCGTAGTTAAAGCGGTGACTCGCCTTTCCATGCCCTTTCCACGACGCAGTCAATTACAACCGCAGTAAGTTCCCTAGCGCTCGAACCGGGGAACCAGGGCCGCTCCCGGCTCAGCCCAGGTGAGCGCACAGGTGGGGGCCGCGGCGGGCGCGCGGGGGCGCGAGGCGGCGCGCGGGGTGGGCGTCCGGGAGGCACGGCGAGCGCGCGTCGGGCCGGCCGCGTCCGCGGGGGGAGGCGTCCCCGCGAGTCCTGAGACACTCGCCCAGAAGGAAGTCGGTGGGATGGGGCCCCCCGCACACACGCGAACCCCGGCCGGATGATCTCGGGGAAGGTCCGCGGCCACCTGTGGTCCCGGGGGCAGGGGCCAGCCCTCTGACACGGAAACACTTCCAGGGGTGGACACCCCGGGGCGGGGGGGGCAGTGAAGATCACAAGTGCCCGTACAGGCAGGAGCTGTGACAGGACAGGATGAGAGGCTGCGGCGAGAAGAAGGGGCTGTGCCCACCCTTCCCGGCCCCGGGACAGGCGGGTTACATAACCTGCCAGGCGTCTCTCCGCGCTCGGCGAGCGGTGCCGGCTGCGAGGACAGTTCCCGCGGCCGGGGGCCTCTCTTCCCCCACCTCGGCCCGGGGCCGGAATCGGGCCAGGGGAGCAAGCCACCGCCTCCGCCCCGCACAGGCCGGGCCCCCGGGCTTTCAGTTCCGGCCCTGGCGCTCCCACAACCCCAGAAACCAACACACAGACACCATAACAAAGGCGGCGACGCGGCGGCAACCCCGGGGTGGGACGACTAGGGGACCACGGCGGGGCTGGCAGTCAGCCCACCTGCCGGGCAGAGGGCGCGGCCGCCCGTCCCGGCCGGTGCCGCCCGGCGGCAAGCGGCCGGCGGGAAGCGGGGGGTGCTTTGATGTGCTACTCACTCTCGTCAGGCAACTGGTCGAGCTCCGCCATCTTGAACGAGCCGCGCCGCTTTTTCAAAGGCTGCCCGCCGCGGTGCATTGTGGGGCGGAGACTGTCTTTGCGAGGGAGGTTCGAATGCAGAGCTCGCTGCCTGCGGCGCCGCGTCGCGCCGCTCCCGCCGCGGCGGGCGGAGGGGGGCAGGCCGAGGGGGGCCGGGCTCCGCCCGCGCCCGCCGGGGGAGGGGGCACCGCGGGGCCCGGCGGCGCCTGGCCCCTCCGCCCCCGGCCCGGCCCGAGGGAGGCGGCGGGGAGGCCGCGCCGAGAGGCCGGTCTCGCGCCGCCCCGGCCGGGGCCCGGGCGCCGGAGCGCGGGGTGGGGAGCCGCGCGAGCTCCCGAGTCCCGCCGGCCCCACTCCCGGCCCGCGCCGCCCGCCCCCTCAGGGGCTCGCTCCCGGCTCGCGGTTCGCGTCTCGCGCTGCGGCTGCGGGAACTGCAGGCTGTTCCGAGTGGGAAAGGGAGGGAAGGTGGGAGGGAGGCCCGGGAGCGCCGAGGCGGGGCAGGGGGGCGGCACCTGTGGGCCGCGCGCGGGGAAAGAAGCCCCTGGTGCCGGGTGGCGTTACCGGAGGGGGCTCTGCTCCCAGTCGGTTTTCACGGTTCCCAAAACCCACGTTTCTCCGGCGTCGCCGTCCCCTCCCTTCTCCGGAAAAGCCGGGGGAGGGAGCGGGGAGGAGGGCTCAGGCCGCAGCCCCACAGCTGGTCCGTCCCTGACTCCGGGTTCCGGTCGGGGACACCCTCCTCCCTGATGTCGGGATCCCAGCCTGGAGGAGAGACCTTGAGAGGTCACGAAGTTAGTCATTTAGGTCATCAGCTCAAGAACTGTTTTGCTCAGCGCTTTCATCCAGTCGGCGCTAGACGAGGTAGTGAGCTGGGAGAGAATTACAAAACCAGCGACGGAGGTTTGGGGAGGATGCAGAGCCAAGTCGGCAGGGACACCACGCGACAGTCCAGTCCCCCGATCGGCGTGTTACGAGAACGCCGGGTGAGAAGTCGGCCAGTTCTGAATGCCCGCCTGTAGCACTGCCCAGTAATAAACCCCTGTTGCTTTTCCACAATCCATTTGACAAATGTGAGGAGTTCCAGCTCTTTCAACCCAGGAATGTAACGCGACTGGGGGAGTAGGGTAGTCCAACATTGAAAATACGACACGGGTGAATGCCAAGAACTAAAAAGTTAGAAGGTGGTCGCCCGAGATGAGGACAGCTGAGCACAGGCCCGCGCAACCCGGCGTTGAACTTGCTGAGACCTGAAGCGACGGAGAAGTGGGATTTTACATAGCGGTGGCGGCACGTTCCCATGTGCTTTGCGGAGCCACAATGTAGGTGATGGACTGGACGGAGACGAGATTCGAGTCCTGGGAACCAGTGGCGGGGAGCTTGCTGGGGCGGGCAGGCCACGGAGGTCGCCGCGAGCTGCCCCGGAGCTTCAGACAGGGGGCTCTGGAGTCCAAGGCCTGGCTGGGGTTCCAGGGGCTGGTGTGTAAAGTCAGGCGAGTTTGTTTCTTCGTTTAATTCCCTGTGCTTCCGTTTCTCGTGTGTAAAATGCAGATGATAACAAGGTTGTTTGAGGATTCAATGAGTTGATGGCTGTAAAAACCTTATACTTTCTAGCACGCATTCTACCACTACTTTAGAACAGGGAATATGATTCCCTGCTGCCAGCTCTGAGCCTCGGGTAACTGGGTGCTGCCACTTGCTGGGGGCGGGGTGGGGAGGGCAGGATGTGAGCCGAGGGTTAAAAACTCAGTTTTACAAAGTAATCCTTCATGGCTAACTTACCCCCTCCTGTGCCTTTTAAGCACATTCTGATCTACCTTCTAAGAAGATGAAGAACAATTGATCCCTGTAGTGAGCCCCTGGGGGGGGGGGCAGTAGGACACTATCAATTTGGAGATGAATACAAGGAAAGGTCAACCCTCTGAAAATGAAAGAACAGAAACAAAGCAGGTTAGGGGAGTGAAAGTAAAAGTTTAAACGTAACCCATGGTCAAGATACCTTCAGACCAACACAAATCAGGTTTTGTGCTAAGCCGGTTTTCACACACAATAGCAGGTTTGCTGTTTAAGTATGTATTTTTAGACCCCCTCCTCTGGTGATCTGCATTTTAAACAAAAACCTTAAATGAGTTCTCACACTCTGAAGCCTGAAATTGTATCCCCACAGCAGATCCACCACTTACTAGTTGTGTGACTGCAAACAAAGCCCTTAACTTATTCTCAATGAGGTTATTAATTATTTATGAGAGGGGTTTTAAAATCTTTGGTTTACTCTATTCTCCCCAAAACGCCATAACTCGTTCAAGGACAACATCCACCAGACGATAGAATCAGGGCTCTGGCCTCCTTTTCTCACTTCATTTTCTTCCTCTGTGATGTGACGATAAAATCCGCCACAGGACTGTTAAGTTTTAAATTTTGTATTCCAATGTACAATGACATGATTGCAAAAAAAGTTATTGCTTTAAGAAAAAAAGTTGGACAAGGATACTAAGTCATAGAAAATCCAGATAAAATATACTGTAAGAAAAATAAACAGCCACAGTTTAGGCATATCAGGTTTGATCATTTCCAGTCCCATGGCCCATTTATCAAATATTGTGTTATTCTGTGTAAACTTGTGTGCTTCCAAGGACATATCAAGAATGCAAAAAGGCAACCTTCAGAATGGGAGTAAATATTTGCAAATCATACATGGTAAGGGACTTATATCCAAAATATATAAAGGACTTACAACCAAAATATATAAAGAATCTTACAACTTGATAATTAAAAAATAATAATCCAATTCAAAAATGGGGAAAGGCTCCAAAAAATGTACAATAAACCAATAAGCACATGAAAAGATGCTCCCAATCATTAGTCATTAGGGAAATGCACATCGAAACAACAATAAGATACTACTTTACGCCCACTGGGGTGGCTATAATCAGAAAGGCAGATAATAACAGGTGTTGACAGAGTTGTGGAGAAATTGAAACTTGTCCACAGCTGGTGGGAACATAAAATGATGCAGCCACTATGGTAGTTCCTCGAAAAATTAAACAATTACCACATGATCTATCAATTTCACTTCTGAACATAGGCATATGTCAGAGCTATTGTGGGTTCGGTTCTAGACCACCAAAATAAAGCAAGTTTCAAAATAAAGCAAGTCATAATTTTTCTGCTTGGAGGAGCTGGCCTTCAATTTGTTTAAAAAAAATCTGTGGAGCACAATAAAGTGAAGCACAATAAAGAGGTATGCCTGTAGATAGCAAAAGAATTGAAAGCAGAGTCTTTAGATATTTGTACACCCATATGTTCATAGCAACACACAACAGTCAAGAGGTGGAAGTAATCCAAGTGTCCATCCTCAGATGAATGGATATACAAATGTGGTAGACACATATAATGGAATATTATGTAGCCTTAAAAAGGAAGGAAACTCTGATACATGCTACAATGTGATTAAACCTGGCGGATATTACACTAAGTGAAATAAAGCAGTCATATAAAGACCAATACTTTATTATTCTACATATATGAGGGACCTAGTCAAATTCATAGCGGCCAAAGAAGAATGGTCACTGCCTGGGGCTGGGAGGAGGAGAAATTGGGAGGTACTGTGTAGTGGGTACGGAGTTTCAGTTTGGAAAGATGAAAAAGTTCTGGAGATGGGTGGCAGTCATGGTTGCATGGACGTGTGAATGTACGTAATGCCATTGAACTGTACACTTAAAAATGGTTACAATGGTAAATTTCATATGTATATTTTATCACAATAAAAAAATTTTCCTTTGCAAAGACAGTACACACAATACAATCCCATTTACAAATGTACATGCAGGGGATTAAAATCCAGAACAAAAGATATCCAGTAGTGGCTACACCTGGGTGGTAGAGTTATGGGTAATTTTTATTTTCTTTGTGTCAGTAACATTATTAGTATTTTTATAATGAAAGCAGCTATTGAAATAAAGGTATATTCATATAATGGAATAGTATTTAGCCATAAAAAGGAATCAAGTACTGATACATACTAAAGCATAAATGAACCTTAAAAACATTATGCTGAGTAAAAGAAGCCAGTCACAAAAGACTACCTACTGTCTCATTTCATTGACATGAAATGTCCCGAATAGGCAAATCCACAGAAACAGACAGTAGATTAGTGGCTGCCTAGGGCTGGCGGTGGGTTGGGGAAGAAGTGGGAGTAATTTCTGAAGGGTACAGGGTTTCTTTCTGGTGTGAAGAAAGTGTTCTCAACCTCACTGGTTGAGTCTGATGATGGCCACACAACTCTGCATAGACTAAAAACCATTGAACAGGGCATTTTAAATAGGCGAATCGTGTGGTGTGAGAATTACAGCTCAATAAAAAGATATTTTTTATTATGAGCAAAATCTTTTCAGACCTTCTAGGTTTTGTCTCGATCTAAAGATTTTGGTCATCACTTTTTACAGAATCCTTTTCTAAGCCAAGTAATGAAGACGCAACATCAAAGGCACTCTGCTGGGCCATTTCATGGTTTTGTGTATTTTATTTGTAGAGAGATGGGAAGGGAGGGAGGAAGAGAAGGAGAGAAATATTGATCTGTTGCCCCTCACACATGCCTCGACCCAGGACTAAACCCGCAACCAAGGCATATGCCCAGACCAGGAATCGAACCTGTGACCTTTTGCTTTGCAGGATGATGCCCAACCAATTAAGCCACACTGGTCAGGGCTCCACTGGGCCATTTTAAACAAAAACTACAAAAACAAAACAAAAAAACCCCAATATCAAACTGCTTTCCTTTCCACTCTATCTTTTCTGCCAAACATTCTACTGTTCTGCAAACTGCGCTAGAAAAAGAGGCTGTACTTCCTGTGGACCCAAGTGTCCACACAAAGATGCAAACTGCATTCTTGACAGATCCTGTTTCTTTAGAATAATCCAACCCCCAGGAGGGTCATCAAGTACCTGTTTCTCTTGAAACTGGATAAAAGTATCATTTATTTTTTTAAAAACAACAACAACAAAAAAGAAGGGATTGTTAAACCTATTTCCTAAGGCAGTAGTGAGAATTAAATGAGATCACTTATGAAATACCTGGCCTAGCTCCCCCCCCCACCCCATCATTCTTTGCTATATCCTATTTCCCTAAATGGTACCCAGAAGGAACTAAATGTTGTATTCCCAAGACACAGCTTCTAAAGATAGTATGCTTGCAAAACTTACTGGTGTACCCCAGATCATTTGTGGAGGTCTCTTTGTTTTTCAGTCTGCAAAAAAATGGAGCCAAAGTTGAGGAAACACACCACGTTCTTTAAGGTGTAATAGCAACCTCTTTCAGCAGATATCTTGCATAAAAAAAGATGAAATAGTTATGATAGGTGATCCCATGGGAGGGAAAGCGGAGAGCCATAGTCCCCCACCACACATGAACATAATCACTGTCCAGAATTTTCTGAATGAATCGGGGGACATCAATTAGGGGGCACATGTGACCAGGCTCCCCAAGGAGGATGGCCTTGTCATCAGGGCTGCCCAAACCAGAAAGGTTGTTCCTTCAGGTTGTGTCCATGGGGTGTCAGGAAACGTTAACAGCTGGATGTCTTTCTCTTCTTCACCCCGAGTATTCTGAGCAATTTAACAGGGTACAATTATCCAGTAGTTGGGTGGCAAATATTTTACCTATGGCAGGCATTAGGCAAACTTCAATGTGACATAGCGCCTAGTCTTATAGATTTGATAGTCTCATGCACAGGTGGCAAACACAAGGCCTACGGGCCGAATCCGGCTCTCCACCTTGTTTTATCCGCCCCGGCACATTGTTTCTACCTGGCGGCAGAGCTGAGCTCTCGCTTAACTGTTAAGAAGTAGTTACATTTATACAGTCCTAACACTACATTCGGCCCTTTGAAAGCAACCACGAAGCTGATGTGACCCCCGGTGAAAATGAGTTCGACACCCCTGGTCTAATGGAAGACACAAATTCTATCCGCAACTACTATTAGTGTGATGAGTGCTACTGTAGCATTGAGGACAGGGTGCTGTAAGGAGCAGATGTGGGGGCCAGGAGTAAGAAAGGTTTCTCAGACACATGGTCTCTGAACTGAGACCAGAGAATGAGCAGAAGTTAGGGAGAGGAAGGGAAGAAGAAAGTAGTATTACCGGCAGAGGGTCACGTGCAAAGGCCTGGGGTGAGAAAGAACATGACTTTGATTCCAGGGACTCTAAGTAGTTCAGGGTGGCTGGAGAGTTGAAGAAATGGCAAGAGGTAGGTGTAGAGTGATACACAGGGATCACACGAAAGTTGGGGGGAACATTTAAAAACTTTTCCTTGGGGGCAGGGGAGTATAAGGGGACTAAATGGGAATGGAAAAAAATACAATAAAGATTAAATTAAAAAAAAAAAACACACCTTTTCCTGAAGCAGGTTTTGGTAGCTATGGAGATATGACTCTTAGCTCTCCTGCTGTGAGGAGTGCAGTTGGCTGACAGCCTCCAGCCGCTGCACCCGAAGATCTGACGCAGCATTCACGCCGATGCCATGTCCTCCGCAGGCTGCTCCTTGGCAGTAACTGAGCATGGCCGTTTGCACCCGACAGGGGTCTCCTGTAGTGGGCGATCTTCATCCTGGGGCATACCATGGTCTGGATTGGCTGCATGCTTAGCTACAGAGCTGCCTGAACACGATGGTGACCCTCAATGCTACAGGATGTATTAACTGAGATTCTGTGACCATTTATTCTGCGGATTGTTTGGAGAGCAGGATATACCAGCTTGTCAGCATTGTTGAGTAAGTGCAGCTTTCGGTGGAGCCGTGGGGATTTCAACGATTGCCGGGCAAGGCTGGCGGAGCTGGAATATGCCTACATAATCACCTCGCTCTGAGAGCTCCCCACCCTACAGGATCCTATGGGATCCAGCAGAGGGAGGGCACAGACGACTGTGCCTGAGATCTCCAGCCCTGTTGTTGCATAACTTCTCCTGCTGTTACTGCACTGTATGCATCCTTTGTTCTGTGACAAGAGGACCCTAATGTAAACTATGGGCTTCGGGTGATGATGATGTATCCACGTGAGTTCATCATTTGTAACGAACGCATGGCTCTGGTGCTCATTGATGACAGAGCTGGCCAGGCCCCTAGGAAGAGGAAGAACCCTGCAACAGGGTGGCAAGCATACACTGTTATGTCATTCCTCAAAGGGACCTATTTATTCAGGTGACTGAACCCTGAGGAAAGGGAAACGCCCAGGTACGTTAAGGACTACTGTCACATCCATAGTCATCAGCTCACAGTCATCGAAACACCCCTTTAAGGATGGGGAGGGGGCAGGAGGTAACAAATGGAGTCCTGAGTAGAGTCTGGCTTGCAACAGACCGGGGGGTCTGTGGACACACTTGGTGGTCATTTCCGCAGCCTCTGAGACTAGAACTGGGGTCTGGCGAAAGCCCCTCCCTCACCGAGTCCTCAGCCTGTGGGGTAACAGCTATGGCAATGGGAAAGGTTACATGGGCAACTGGCTGCCCCTGAAACTCCCCTCTGCCCTTCCCCACGAAATAGAAAATAAAAAACAAAGTCAAATCCTGGGGGTGGGGATGGTGAAGATTAGTGCCACCACTAAGGGACGTCACATCTCGGATACGGTTTTTAAAAATCTTTTTCAGTTACTTGTACAATCATTCAGCCATGCCTTCACATTTCATGTTTTTTCATGTTCAACAAATTGATTCAAAAAAAGTTATCTCACCGTGTGAAGAGAAAAGTCAGTGCAGTCATTTTAAACCATGACGTTATCTTGATTTAACCACTGGCTGCTTTTCTCAGAAGTTCTAATTCTCCTTTTGACAGATAACAGTACCTCTTAATCTCATAGGCATCTGGGTCTGAGGTTAGTCTTCCTCCCAAATACAATGTAGTCAATGTCACGTTCACCCCAAATATCTTCAGGTTGAGCCTTGTAGGGAATTTGTGGTAAATAATTAACACCTTCTGGGGAAACCTGTTCCATGGGAATTTTTTTTTTTTAGATTTTTTTATTTATTTTTAGAGCGAGGAGAAGGGAGGGAGAAAAAGAGGGAGAAACAGCAATGTATGGTTGCCTCTCACATGGCCCTCACTGGGGGGGGACTTGGCCCACAACCCAAGCATGTGCCCTGACTGGGAATCGAACCGGGACCATCTGGTTCCCAGCCCGTGCTCGATCCACTGAGCTACACCAGCCAGGGCCCATGGGAATTTTTTAAAAATCCTCACCTGAAGACATTTTTTTTTTCATGGCTTTTAGAGAGAGGAAGGAAGAGAGAGAAACATCTATGCAAGAGAGAAGCATTGACTGGTTACCTCCTGCATATGCCTGGACTGGAGACTTCACGCGCCCAGACCAGGGATTGAACCCTGGACCTTGGTATGTGTCCCAACAGGGTACTGAACCCGCAGCCTTTTGGTTATGGGATGATGCTCCAACCAACTAAGCCACACGGCAGGCCCCGTGGGAATTTTTAATTCTGTGCTGCCCTTCTTCCGCCTGTTGGACAATTGCATTATTTTCTTCCAATTCTCCTGGAAAACTTAACAGATAACTGCAAGCATTGGGAAAACAAACCGAAAAGGAAATTTTAGCATCACAGCAGTACCTTATTTTCTGTGTTGAATAAAATGACACTTAAGGTTCGATGCAATAGTTTTTTCTCAATGTTTTCATTCAAGTGACAATTTGTTTTGCTTATAGGTCCAATTTTATTGTTACTTTCATCCATAAGAATACACATCACTGTTAGAAAACGAACCTGTTGCTCCTAAAGTCGTCACTGGTTATTTCAGGCATGTTAACGTAAGTCTCTTCTGTCCTAAACGTCCTTGATCTGGCTGTAGCAAAAGATTCCCTGGCTGCACCAGACAGCAAGAACCTAGCGATGGCTGTGGGGCTTAAACTGTCTCCCCCGAGGCCTGCCCAAGATTTTCTTTCCCGCTCTTTGCTACAGTTGGCTGGTTCAAGGATAGGAAGTTCAATCAGTGAGTCTCTCCTGCAGGGATTGTGGAATGGGATCCAGAAGAGTGGATTTAGTCACTTTCCAGTGGCTACACAATAAAGCAAGAAAATTGTCCTTTTCTCTGCCTCTGTTTTCTGCCCTGTGGCTAGGAAAAGCAGACAAAGCCAGTCCCCAAAGAAAAGAAAGTGGTGAACTCCCAGGAAGCTGTTGAGTGAGGAGGATAGAGTCAAAGCAGAGATTCCGAGGCACCACCCACCTCTCCACCCCAGCCACCCCTAGGGGGCCTGGTTCCCTTTCTAGGCCTGCACTCCTGCCCTGGGGTTAATTGCAACCTGAGGCCCGACTAACCTTATTTCTATGCTGTAGTAAAACTAAATTGTGCAGGTGCAAAGGGTGGGGGGCAAGGAAGAAAGGTGAGAACAGCTTTGTTTATTTAGGGGGTGGTGTGGCAGGGGAATTTTTGTCTTATTTTTATTTCTTTAAATAGTTTGTACCACATCAATTTTACGATTTAAAAAATTGAAGCATAATGTAGTTTAGTAAAGTGCCCAAGTCTTAAATATGTAACATCTTGACAATTTAAAAAAAAATCAGCTTCATGGAGGTAAAACTAATACATAATAAAATGTACTCTTATAAAAAAATAAAACACACCCCTTTTAAGTGTACAGTTTGGTGAATTTTGACACCTGGGTATACACCACCATAAGATACACACATTCCCATAACCAAAAAAGTTCCACTCATGTTCCTCTGCACTCACTTCCACCTCCCCTGGTACTAGGCAACCACTGATCTGCTTTCTGCAATTTCTTGGGATGTAGATTCTTTAGCTCAACAATAATGTTTCTGAAACTTATCCACAGTCACAGGTACCAGTAGTTGGCTCCTTATTGCCGAGTAGTGTTCCATTGCACAGACACACCACAGTGCACGTATCTGCGTGCCTGTAGATGCACACTTGGGGTGTTATGATTAAAGCTGCCATGAAAATGTATACACAGTCTCTTCATGATTGTGTTCATTTTTTCCTGGGTAAAAACCTAGGCATGCAGTGTCTGGTCATTAACTTTATCAGAACCTACCGAAAAGTTTTCCAAAGTGAATGTACCATTTGACATCCCCACCACAATGTCTGAGAGTTCCATCGCTCTGTGTCTTTATCAGCACCTGGCACTATCAGAGGTTTTTTTTTTTTTTTGCCATTCTAATACATGTGTAGTGATACTGATTTCTAGATTCTTTTGTGGTCAAGGAACATACTCTATATTCTTTCCATCCTTTTAAGTGTGGGACTTATTTTATGCCCAGGATATGGACTATCTTGGCGAATGTTCTATTTGCACTTGAAATGAATATGTATTTCGTAACTGTTAGCTGGAGTGCTCTCTATATACGTTAGGTCAGGTTGATTGATAATGTTCAAATCTTGGCCTATTGATTTTTCTATTTGTTCTCTCAAGGACTGAGAGACGATTGTTGAAATCGCATCTGTAATTGTGGATTTGTCTATTCCTCCTTCCAGTTGTCGGTTTTTGCTTCCTGTAATTTGAACTTGTTACTAGAAACATACTCAGGACTCTTCTTGATGAATTGCCTCTTTTGTCATTATGAAATTATTAAAAAAAAATCTCTGGTAGTATTCCTTATTCTGAAGTTTACCTTATCTGATATTAAATTACTTATGAGTCAAGTTTACATAGTACAGTAGTCTCCCCTTACCTGTGGGCAATACATTTCACAACCCCCCTCCCTGATAGATGCCTAAAAGTGCAAATAGTACCCTATATATATTATGCTTTTTTCCTACATATACATACTTTTTCACGGAAAGGAAGCACTTGATGGCTTCTTGTTGGCATATCCAAATGGCCAGCATCACTACTCTTGGGCTGTGGGGCCAATATTAAGTACAATGAGGGTAACTTGAGACCAGCACTGTGATACCTCAACCGCTGATCTGCTAGCTGAGATAATTACTACATGACTGAGGGGTGGGACATGCTGGATGAAGGAGTGGTTCACATTCCAGGCAAGTTGGAGCTGGGCGGTGCGAGATTTCATCTCCCTACTCAGAACGGCGGGCAATTTAAAACTTCTGAATTGTTTGTTTCTGGAATTTTCCATCTCATATTTTCAGACTGCAGTTGGCCACTGGTAACTGAAACTGTGTAAAGCAAAAGTGTGGATAAGAAAGGGACTACTGCATATATTTTTTATTTTTTTAAACATTTATTTTTTAGAGAGAGGAGAAGGGAGGGAGAGAGGGAGAGACACATCAATGTGAGAGAGATAAACACTGATTGACTGCTTCTCACATGTGCCCTGATCAGGGACCAAACCCGCAACTCAGGCACGTGCTCTGACTGGGAATCGAACCAGTGACCTTCTGCTTTGCGGGACGATGCCTAACCAACTGAGCCATACCAGTCAGGGCTATGTATCTTTTTAAATGGATGAATAAAATCTATCTGTGTCTATATATTCCAAGTACATTTCTTTAGACAGTGTAATTGGGTCTTGCTCTTTAAATCAGTCTGACCCTCTTTGTCTTTAGTTGAAATGTTTAGATCATTTCCATTTAATATAGTTATCAGTATGGTTGAATATTAGTTTGCCACTTAGTAGTTGTTTCTGTATGTTCTCTTCTATTCTTGTTTTCTTTTTTGCCTTTTGATTATTTTTCATGATTCCATTTTTGTCCATCTCTATTGACTTACTAACTCTACCTCTTTGCTATTTCTGTTTATCTGATTGGTTGGAACTTGCCATAGATTGAATGTCTGTACCTTGCCAAGATTCAAATGCTGAAACTGAGTCCCCAGTGGGATGGTATTTGGAGGTGAAGCCGTCATAAACGGGACTGGTGCCCTAATAAAGCAACCCTGGAGAGCTCCCTTTCCCCTTCTGCCATGTGAGGACGAAGAGAGAAGACAGACATTTATGAACCAGGAAGTGATACCGGACTTCACAGCTTCCAGAACTGTGAGAACGAAATTTCTACTGTTTGTAAGTCTATGATATTTTGTTATAGCAACGTGGACGTATGAAGATAGAACTCGAACATCTCTCTGTACGGTGTGAGCGCTGGGAACTGTCCGACTTACATTTCTCCCATGGCTATTATTATTATTATTATTCATTTTTCTTGGCTTCGTTCAGTTTCATGTTAGATGTAGACAGCTTAGTCTTCTCCAGCACAAGACTCGAGGAGATCCCCATGCAGATTTCTTGGGTTCTTTCTCTGGGCTCCTTTCTCTGTGTTACTTTGCTTGCAAACACCAGCTACCTTGGCCTCCTGAAGCCAATCTCTGTCCTTCAACCAAGTGAAACTGCCACCCTGCTAGGTTCCCTCTTCTTGCACTGCAGTGGCCTGGGGGTATCTCCAGGCAGAAAGCCTAGGTGATCCTGCGGCTCTTTTCATTCCTTTCCCTTCTCAAGGAGCACTTCTCAACATTTCATGTTCTAACATACCGTTGATGTGGTCCTTCCTTCCTTCAGCTCTTTAGTATTTATCTTTTGAAAACACTTAATTAGTGAATAAAACAAACAAAAAAAAGACAACTAAGTAGACACTACTCTGTTTTCTTTGAGACTACCTTTTTGAAAACGTGTCAGATCTCTATTTTACTTTTGGGTAATCATATTCATTCTTGAACAAATAACTGACCATATTGATTATTCACTGTAGACAAGGTAAACAGATACACCTGCTTTCAAATCAGCAGATAAGCTCAGCCTCAGTTTATTGATACCATAAAATGACGACCTTCCATCTGTGTTTCTTTGTAATTCAGATTTCAGAGAGAGCAAGGAAGGGAGAGAAAGAGAGGGGAAGAGATTTGTTGTTCTACTGATTTACTTGTACATGCCCTGAACCGAGACTGAACCCACAACCTTGGCATATTGAGACAATATTCTATTTTTAAAAATTCATACATACACTAGGGTTATAACCAAAATGTTTTTTTATATATACAAAAAAAGACTGGAAACATATTAAAAATGTTAATAGTAGCTAGTTTTGGTTATTAGATTATAATTTGGTAATTATTGGTTAATTTTTTCTTTTTCTGGCCTACTTGATTTTTGGCCTTAGACTATTTTTGCATACCTGCGGTAACTCTGCATTTATATAATAGCTAGTAGTTAACATTTACACAATACCCACCACATACGAATCACCAGTTAATAGTACCTGCACTTTTCTCAGTTAATCCTCACACCTTCTTTTTTTTTTTTTTAAATCTAGATTTCTTTTATTTAAGCTACACAGTAAACAGGTTGCAAAAAATGTAAAAGAATGACATTCTTGTCTCTAAATTTTTGGAAAACACCATTTTTAACAATAGCGTATTTTTTTTTTTAATCACTTTATTGGTGTTCAATTACAGTTATTTGCATCCTCTCCCTCCCTTCCCCCCTCCCCCCAGTCCCCACCTCACACCTTTTAAGAGAGGCACCATTAGTTTCCTCATTTCACTCATGTTCCAAGAGAGTGAAACTTTCCAGGATCACACGGCTAGTAAGTGGGAGGGGTCAGGCAGCTTCTGCTCCTTCGACAGAATGACGCGACAGCTCCCATTTCTCAACAGCCAGAGCAACGAGCTTCACAGAGGCCTTCAGGTAGGCTTCTATGTGATGCCCATTTATCAATTAAAAAATACAAAAATTGCTAACATTGGTCCTGGCTAGAGTGGCTCAGTGGGTTGAGCACCAGCCTGTGAATCAAAAGGTCGCAGGTTCGACTCCCAGTCAGGGCACATGCCTGGGTTGTGGGTTTGGTCCCCAGTTGGGAGCACATATGAGAGACATCTGATCAACGTTTCTCTTGCCTTTTGATGTTTCTCCCTCTCTTTCCTCCTCCCTCCCCCTCTCTCTAAAAATAAAGAAAATCTTTAAAAAAAAATTGCCAACATCAAAAAGGGTGATGCTGGATTACATTGGTCACTCTCGAGTTCATACATTCTTCTGTGTGAATGGGTTACTTTGCATTTTTCAAATTAAACACACTTAGTCACGCCAGATCCTACTGCGTCAATAATGTACTTGTCTCTGGAGCATAATAACAAGAATGAGTTGGCCTGAAGCAACTGCCAGGGAGCTGTCACTGAGAATTCACCCACTATGATGTCATTCAGTCTCTTGCACTTTCTTTGCCCAAATAAATCCTCTGCAAATTTCAAGATCTAGCTCTACATCACAGTCCCTTCCGGAATTACTCCAGCAACTGTGCTGATTCTCCTTTCTCCACACTCCGAAGACATGCCAGTCCTGAGCCAACAATTGCTTCTCAATCAACCAGTTTGCTGGCTGATTCAAGCAATATTCATTTGTGCGTCTTACGTGTAGGACAGAGGGCTCTCCAGTTGCCTTTTGAAAGCAAGCCTTGTACTTTGGTTGCAGGTGTTCTTGGACTTATCGTCACCTGTGTGAACGAACACTGCAGATACTTAGTAACTATCTGTGTGTGCACTGGCTCCCGCCCCTGGTCCTGGCACTTGTTTTGTCTCCTACTACCTTCGTTCTTTCATTCTAATCCTCCCCCTGGGCCTGCGTGTTCAGCAAACCGTGTTACATCTCCATTAATCATCAGCATTTTTAACGTCCTCCTGAATCACTCTAATCCCTCTCTCTCCTAAAGCATAATTTCCTCCCAAACTAGGTATATGGAATTTTGTCTATATTTAGCTGTTGGCTTTTTATGTCCCTCTCCTCCTCTGCCCTCATGTTCTGTTGCATTTGCTTCTCACAGGTGGCTGTTCCTTTGGGGGGAAACACATACACACACACACAGTCACTGAACTTTCCTTCCAATGAGGAAAATCTTTTATAAGTCCTTTATGTATTGAGGATTCTTAACTATCTGTTGATATGTGTCTAAGTAACAGAACACACTGACTCCAATGATTTGAAACAACAAAGAAACGGTATGGTCTCAGGTAATGAGACTCCTGGAGGAGGAGGCTGTGCATTTGGGGAGGTGACCAGGGACCGTGGCCCTTCTCTCTCCTCACCTTGCCTTTCCCAGCACATCAGCTTGGCCTGGAGAGCTCCTCTCAGAGTGGCTGACCGTTAGAGCGAGTCTAGGCACCCAGGCACCACAATGCCCAGTGGCGGGGACTACCTCTTCTACTTCTCGTCAGTGAGGACCTCATTTCCAAAAGCCCTCAGCAGACTTCTCATGCGTCATGGACCAGAACTATGCCATGTGCTCTTTCCTAACTGATGTGCCAGCAAAGGGAATGGGGCCACCACGTATGGCTTGGATCAGAGGTGACAGGTTATTGACCAGGTGCAACATGTATGTGGAACCACCTGGGGAAATGGTGTGGAATGTGCCCTGGGCATAGGGATTTTTTTAAGTATCCCTAGGTGATTGTAATGCATAACCAAGATTGAGAACCACTGGCTTAGACTCCTCAGAATTCACCCTGAGTTTGGGGGGAGGAATGGAGGAAGGGTGGACACCAGAAAAAAAATGGAGCCAGGAAGGAGAGGAATGATTGTTGGGCTGGCAGAAAATAAAATAAAATAGCCCTGGCTGGTATAGCTTCATGGGTTGAGCACAGGCTGTGAACCAAAGGGTTGCCATTTGATTCCCAGTCAGGGCACATGCCTGGGTTGCGGGCCAGGTCCCCAGTGGGGGCCATGTGAGAGGCAACCACAAATTGATGTTTCCCTCTGTTTCTCCCTCCCATCCCCTTTCTCTAAAAATAAATAAAATCTTTAAAAAAATAGCCCGGCTGGTGTAGCTCAGTGGATTGAGCGCGGGCTGGGAACCAGAGGGTCCCGGTTCGATTCCCAGTCGGGGCACATGCCTGGGTTGCGGGCCAGGTTCCCGGTGAGGGCCATGTGAGAGGCAACCATACATTGTTCTTTCTCCCCTCCCTTCTCCTCTCTCTGAAAATAAATAAATAAAAATCTTTAAAAAAAATTAAAAAAAAAATAATAGAGTCTGTTTCACTCATTCACCTCCACGGAAAGCAAAGTATGTCATTTTTCCCGTCTTGCAAGATGGTGGGTGAAAAAACTGAGAAGCCGGACACTAAGGAGAAGAAACCGGAAGCCAAGAAGGCTGATGCTGGTGGCAAGGTTAAGAAGGGTCACCTCAAGGCCAAGATGCCTAAGAACAGGAAGCCCCACTGCAGCTGAAACCCTGTCCGAGTCAGAGGAATTGGCAGGTATTCCCGGTCAGCTGTGTATTCCTGAAGGCCATGTACAAGAGGAAGTATTCCACAGCTAAATCCAGGATTGAAAAGAAAGAAGAGAAAGTTATGGCTACTGTCACTGAACCAGCTGGTGGCGACAAGAAGGGTGGTACCCAAGTGGTTCAACTTCACAAAATGCCTAGACACGATCCCACTGAAGACGTGCCTTGAAAGCTGTTGAGCCATGGCAAGAAACCCTTCAGTCAGCACGTGAGAAAGCTGCGGGCCAGCGTCACCCCGGGACCATCCTGATCATCCTCACTGGGCACCAGAGAGGCCAGACGGTGGTTTTCCTGAAGCAGTTGAGCAGTGGCTTGCTACGTGTGACTGGACACCTGGCCCTTATTGAGTTCTCTGTGTAGAACACACCAGAAATTTGTCATCGCCACCTCCACCAACAGTGGTATCAGTGGTGTGAAAACCCCCAAGCATCTCACTGATGCTTACTTCAAGAAGAAGCTGCACAAGCCCAGACACCAGGAGGGGGAGATCTTCGACACCGAGAAAGAGAGATACGAGATTACAGAGCAACACAAGGTTGATCAGAAAGCTGTGGACTCATAAATTCTGCCAAAAATCAAAGCTGTTCCCTAGGTCTAGGGCTACCTCTGCTCTGTGTTTGCTCTCACAAATGGCCTTTATCCTCACAAAATGAAGTCCTAAATTTCTTTTGAAAAACCTAATTAAATAACTGATCTGTTAAAAAAGAAAAAAAAAAGCAAAATATGTCCATTCACGCTTTCATTGATTCATTTCCTCTTCAAACATTTACTGGGTTCCCATCATGCTCAGGGGAAACCAAAGGGCACTGCTAGGGAATGAGAAGAAGTTACAGGTCAGACAAAGCACACCTCCTCCAGGCAGATAAGGACCCCAGGCACAGAGCTGGATTAGGGAGAGCAGGCTGGATTCCAGCTGTCATTTGTCCCCTTGGCGGGCAGCCCTGGGCAGTGCACAATCTTACGAACTGTGCAGGGAGGCCTGAAGAATACAACGATAAATGGGATAGGGGTCCTGCCCATTAGGATTCAGTCTAAAAGAGGGAAACGCACAGTCATATCAACTGCTTTTTGATAGTTTATCATTTATCAGGGGTGACAGAAGGCATCAGAAAGTTGTAAAGTTAAATTAAATTTTTAGCCCTGACCAGTGTGGCTCAGTGGGTTGGGCAACGTCCTGCAAAGTGAAAAGTTTCCGGTTTGATTCCTCGTCAGGGCTCATGCCTTGGTTGCGGGTTTGGTCCCTGGTTGGGGCATGTGTGAGAAGCAACCAATCCATATTTCTCTCTCACATTGATGTTTCTCTCCCTCCCTTTCTCCCTCCCTTCTCCTCTAAAAAAAAAAAAAAAAAGAAAATCTTTAAGAAATTACATTTTTATGCCTTTACAGGAGATAAATGCTTTTAATTCACTTACTTTATTTTCTAGCTAGGAAAATGAGAATACATATGCATACCCTTATAATGCTAACCTGCATAGCACTAATTCATTATAAGATTATTCGTGTTTAGAAATATATTCCTTTAAAAACAATACCAACACAATTATTCACAGTACTTTATTAATGACTTTCTTTGTTCTGTTCTGAGAGTACTGAGTACTGTGCATGCATTTTTAGCCAATGAGAGCAAACTGTGCTGTGCACCCTGAACCAATGAGCACAAGGAAGCGCCTCCTACTGCCTAAGCTCTCAGCCAGTGGATATCCATCCTATGCATTCTCCGTGGTTGTATGAGCTCTGCAAAGGTGGAGTTCATTCCTGTATGGCCTTTCTTTCTGCATCTATTTTCTTTCTGGCAAGTTGTTCTGACCAGCAATGGCCTGCTTTAGAAGTAGTAAAGCTGGACCCATTTCAAAGTAGCAAAGGAAAAGTATCACACTGGATTTCAAGAGAGGAGAGAGAGGCCTGCAAGGAAGCAGTCCAGAGAAGGAGGATCAACAGGTGAGTAAAGATTGGTGGGAGTCCTCGGATTTGATGAAGAAAATCATAAAACATCACTGCAGTCAGGGAACGGACAGACATGACCTCAGGGGATCTGGACAGAAAGTACGAGCAACTGGTAGTAGCTGACGCCCTGCAGACCCGCAGCAGTAGAGACTAGCCACAGAACTGATCTGCCTGACGCACTCATTTCTGGAATTGCTAAACAGACTATGCACTGCCTTTTGCTAGCTGATAACCTGCAGAGAAAGAATTAGTGCACTGGTTAGCAAGGGTCTTAAAAAGAAAAAAATAGGGCACAGAAAAACTAAATTCTGATAGGGACTGAGGAGCTAGGAGGAGCTAGGAGGCAATCTGAATAAAACACAGGTCACCAGCCACACAAGTAGACTCAGGGAGACTTTGGCTTAGTGTCTGTCAAATTTTCCTGTGTAGCAGTAACCTCCCAAAGTAGGATTACTGGAAATGGTCAAACCAACATTGCACGAGTATTTCCAGGAATTGACCAACACTCATGGATGCTTGGGAAGGATTTTTACACTGGCTAGGAAGCTGGACCAGATCTGGGGGTCTTAAACCTTTTAAGGTCAGGAGTCGCCTGAGAACCTATAAAGAAAGGTAAGGACCCTTCTTTTCCTCGACAAAGTTTACATGCCCTCTGAATTGGTTACTTATTGCTACATAATAAATCACCCCCAGGAATTTAGTGTCTTCTTATCTCACAGTTTCTATGTGTCAGAAATTCGGAAGCAGTTTAGCTGATTCTGGCTCATGAGGTTAAAGTCAAGATGTTAATGAAGGTCTCAGGCATCCAATGCAGTGGCTCTCAACCAGGGGTGACTCTGCCCCCCAGGTGACCTTGGGCAACATCTGGAGACATTTTCCTCAGTCACTAAGTGTGTATGGGCATCTAGTGAGTGGAGGCCAGAGATTCCGTTAAACCTTTTATAGGGCTCATGAGAGCCCCCACAAATGTTAATAGTGCCAAGGTTGAGAGACCCTGATCCTAAGTCCTGAGTGGGTTTGGAGGATCCCCTCCCGGGTTTGCTCCTTCCTAGGCTGGTGAGGGCAGATGGCATCCCTCACAGCGTGGCGGCTGGGTTCCCCCAGTGCAAACAGTCTAAGGGAGGGGGCGGGGCAAGGAGAAAGCCACAAAACTCCGTATGCCCCGTGTGCGGGAAGCAAGTCACTGAATGCAGCCTACTCCGAAGGGGAGAGGACCTCACCTCCACTGTTTGAGGAGAGCATTATCAAAAATTGTGGACACGTTAAAATCACCACCCCCACATGCAACAACATTTCACACGTCAAAGTAGAGGTTTCACAGATTCCAGAGCCCCTTCGTGGAATCGCTAAGTTAAGTATCTCTAAGGTTCCTTGCAGCTCCAACAGATACAATCTAATAGCCCATGATTAGGAAAAATGCAAGGACAGGGAAAAACCGGCCAAGCAACAAAACCCTCAAGACGCCAGCTCTGCCACTGTTCAAGCCCTTGCTTTCACAGTTTACCTTTCTTTTCCTCCTTCTGGATTTTCCACCCAAGCTCCTTGCAGCTTACTTTGTCACTGTGTTTCATTCCAAAGGAGAGCAGAGGTGCCGAGCCGCTGACATGGACAGATCGGGGAGACTCCATTCAAGAGAGAGACTGGCTGAGGTTTGGAGACCTCGTGTGCCGTGAGATATAACACAAGCAGGGCTGGTGATGCTGGAAGTAAGGGTGGTTCTCACGGTCTAGTCAGAGAAGACGAAGGACAGTCTGAGTAAGAGAGGCGCTCGGGTTCATTCACTGAGTCCCCGACGCCTTAATTTGTCCGTTTATTTCTATTAAATATGAATGATTTTCAAGATGGTGATTCCACGAGGGTTCCTTGCAATAGGAATAGATTTGATTTTTCTACTTGGATGTTTTTCAAGGCTTTCTACAAAATCATTTCTTGGTAATGATTTTGTTTTCAAACTGGAGAGGGAAGTATTTAAAGTATTTAAAGGCTTTCTCAATCCAGTGCTGTGATGGATCCAAGGGGTAAAATCTAATATACTTGTTCACTGCCCTTGAAGTGTCTCAGCTGAGCACTGGGGCAGAATGCCAACGGAGCACAGGGTTTTTAATACAGGGCCCAGACATTCTTCTTGACCTGGAAATGCTGACTTTACTTCCGGTGGCCCCTCTGATCACCTTTGGAACAAGCAGGGCTGTGAAGAGGACAGTCAGGCTCAGCCACTGCCTCGGTTTCCTCAGAGATCTGAGTTTTAACGGGAGGTGCTGGCAAGATGGGGTCTGTCTGTCTGTCTGTGAGAGGGGCCTGCTGTCACAGGTCCTCTTGGGATGGAAGTGGACGGAGTTTGGGGCATGCAGACACTGCAGAAGATGAACACGAGCCAGCTCCTCGGGCAGCGGACACTACACACGGCCCCTTGACCTCTCACAGGCAGGAAATCAGGCCTCTGCGTGCCCTCGCAGAGGGAGCTCACCACTGCTCCTGAACAGCGGGCACCCCTCGTCTCTGAGCACGAAGGAAAAGGACGAGGCAGAGCAGGGCCTGGGGGGTAGCTGGACAGACAGCACCTGAAGCGGGGAGACCCTCGGTGTTACCCCGGCCTTCTTGGGGTCACTCAGGACATGGGACTTGCAACGGGCGAGGGAGTCTTGCTGGGAGCTCCACCCCGTACTTGCCATCGTTCAGGCCCTGAGCCCCTTCGGTCAGGCCCAGCGGCGGCCTTCTCCCTTCTGAGCAAGGCCTTCATTGGCCTCTACCCCTCTTCCTGTTGGAGGGCTGAGGATGGGGGCCCAGACTCCCTCGCTTTTCTTTCTTGCTACTATTAAGACAAATAGACCCTTTTTCATTTCAAGAGTTTTTCCGCCAATCAACATTTAACTGTTAGGGCCAATGTGGAGAAGTTTTCGAGGTTCCAGAACCTCACCAAGGTCTTACAGTGGGGAACCCCCACCCCATCCGGTTTTCTCTTATCCTTATGTAGCCAGCAGAGCTCACCGAGTCCCTCCCCTTGGAATCCACCTTTGACCACGAGGACCTTTTTCTCTTTAAAAGCCAACTGCCCAGCCAGAAAAAGCAGTCAGTTCTTTGTAAGTGGTTCGGGAGGAAAATGAGTGTCCCTTTGTTTCTCTCTGATGGGCACTTACACGGGCAGGTGAAGACTGGACAGTTTTCTTAGAAAGGGAGGCCCACGGCAGTCTTTCAGGCGTGCATTCTGGAAGTAAAGGCAGCAGCTGCTTGCAGACGACCAGCCCTGCCTGTGCTGGAGTACCTAAGGAGGGGCAGGTGACTGCCTTGGTGAAGAGGCACCAGCAGAAAGCCACCCGTAGGCGCCTGTGTGCCCGACCACAGTGCCTTCTGTCTGGGGCTGAGGGAACCCAGGGTCTGTCAAGGAGAAAGCTGAGAAAGACTTCAAAATACCACAGGTGTGAGGCCCTAGCCAGGTACACCAAAAGGTTGTGGGTTCGATGCTCCGTTGGGGAACGATTCTCTGTCAGGACACATAGGTTGCGGGTTCGATCCCCAGTTGGGGTGTGTACAGGAGGCAACCGATAAATGTTTCTCACATTGATGTTCTCTCTGTTCCTCTCTCTCTAAAATCAATAACCATACCCTAAGGTAAGGACTGAAAAAACACAATAGGTATGAAAAGGAACCAGTCTGTAAGAAGAGTTCTAGGACCCTCAGCCAGGTTGGGATGGGAAAGGGGGTCAGTGTGTGGACAGACAGCATTTCCTAAGGTGGTCTTCGAAGAAACCTGCACCATGAGCCCATCCCCTCCCTCTACCAAGGGGCAGTGGGTGGCTTGTCTCCTTGGAGGGCTTATCTGTAACTCTCAGCTGCGAGCCTGGGGCCTGCCTCTCTCCTGGGAAAGACACGGGGCTGTCTGTCTGAAGAGGTTGGGAGCGCCGTGGCACTGGGGAGTGGCCATGCTCCTGAAGATGGTCAGAGCAGGGGATGTGTGGGTGACCGGGGGAGCCTGGCAGCAGGAAGCTGGAGGGGAATACTGGGCATTAAAACCTGCAGGGGTGACCACAACAGACATGCATCTGCCAGTCTGAGGGGCCAGTAGGAGCCCCCTGAAAAGCTGATGAAAGCACCCTAAGGGCCAATGTCACATACCTGCCAGAGCCAGGGCAGGGAAGACCCTTCTTATCGCCCAGCCTTTGCCCCCCTCACCTCCTGGAGGCCCCAAAACTGCCTAGAAACTGGGACACAGAGGAGAGCAACTGCCTCTTTCCCACTGCAGGCCTCCAGCCTGAAGCAGGTCCAACTGAGCCAAGGGAGGGAGTCATGGTAGTGCTAAATTAGGTTCACAGATTTGATTGTGATCTTGCACCGGGCGTTTCAGCTGCTGGACTGAAGCTGTTTGAATCTTAGCATCACCGTGGGTGTAAAGACCACCCGCCTTCTACAGAGGGAAAGAGTCACAGGGCCTGTCTGCAGAATCTCCTGCCAGTGACAGATTCCCTCACTGAACAATCTTAGAAGGGCAGTGGGAGAAAAATCAATGGTTTTGATCCAGAGTTGTGCTTGTTCACCATAATGTAGATGACACAGGTTTTGTCAAGCATCTGTTAGTTTGGCAGGGGCGTCCAATGTGTTTCCTTGGTTGTTGCCCCAAGCCAGGGCCGGCCCAGAGGTGGTGCCCCCACTGGGGGGAGCGTGGGAGGTGCCTGAGACCAGGCTGCGGCCCTGGGAGAGTTCAGATTGCCACAGCCAGCTGGAGCTGTTCCCGTGTTCTGGGCACCACCCCAAGGAAGAATGGAATCACCACCAGTACCATTGGAATCTGGCAAAGGACTTCGACTCCAGACAAGCAGGGCTGGACGGTTCTCTGGGCAAGGACACTGGGGTTCCCAGCAAAAACCAGCCTAAGGACAAAAAGCTGTTTGGTTGTCCCAGGGGCGCCTGATAACGGCCTCAGCAGTGTCGGCAAGGCCTGTCTTTGAGATTAGCACTAAGCACTGCCATTGAAGCTATTCTGGGCAACTGTTTCTCTTTCTGGGATGATTTACACCTTTCTTCACAAAAATCACAGAATGTTAGAGCAGCCGAGGGAGCCTTCATGACTCTCTACACGTTTCTGAAAGTCTTTGTGCTCGTGGGCCACTGAGGAATCTACGGCATCTACGGACCCCTGCCCAGAAAAGTGAGCAGGCGCCTAAACTCCCAAGTGAACTTCCAGGGAGTGACACGCACTCAGCCATTCTCGACGCTTTTCGTCCTTAATGGTAGAAGAGCCCACCTTCCCCTAAACAGGTTGAAATTATCAGGTATTCCATGTCCAAGCTCCCTTGCGGCTGGGTCACTGGCATTGTGTCCCAACCCTTCCCAATGAGATTGGTCTACCGGGAGTGGTAGAGACAGTTTTTCTCTCTGGAACAAAGAGAAGGATGAGAGGCTAACTCCTCCTTTCCTGCCTTTGGTTGTTGATGCTAGAAGTCCAGCTGTCATCCTGCACCTGTGACGGGAAGACCAAGAGAAATCCTGAGCTGAGTCAGCTAATCCCGCCACTGTCCACTTCTTGACAAGAGATCATGCGTGTCCTTATGGTTGAGCTGTTGTTGGTTGGACCACCCTTTTCTTGTAGCTGAAATATTTCCCGATGACCACCAAGCATCTTCTCTGAGTTCACAGACCCAGCGTAGGAAGCTGTGAACTCGAGTCTGGTCTC